>CM055274.1:9901976-10103295 GCA_029237695.1 Conchocele bisecta | reverse complement strand
AACAGCTAAAGCGCGAATGAGATCCGATTCGGTACTCTGCAGGAAAAACCTATGGAGCACCGGAACTCTGGGTACGGACGATAATTAAGTATTCTCTTGCCCAACAAAGGACCGCGACTGATAAATACTCCCAAATTGTACCCAAACATATGGAATTCGGAGACAAAAATTAAACATAGAATTTGAGGACGAATTTCAATTTGGCGGAGAAGAATGTCACAGTACGCAACTGACCATGGGGATGAAGTGTGTATGATCTGTGCCTTGTTAGCTTGCTCGGTAGAGCCATGGGCATAGTACGGTAAACATGAGGTCCCTGGTTCGATTCCGGGCCGTTATTTATCTTTCTCACTCTGTGACACAAGTAAACCGTTTTATTTTATTTTAAAGAAATGGCTATCACCGAAATAAATATTATCTTCACAAAATTTGATTCGGGCCAATAGAAATCAACAGCCAGAACAGAACAGAACGTTTGCAGTAATATAAATCTAATTCCAAAATAAATTTTTAATATTTTTTTTATGATCAGGTTTCGAAAATTAAAATATGCTTTTCTTTTAAAATTATTATCAATATGTTCACCATGTTATTATGGTTAATATGCAATTCACAGTCTCCTTGCAGCTTGAAATTGAAAAGACATTATGAACAGTTTGTGTTGATCTCAGAAATTGTCATGTCGACTATAGGATCGCGTCGAATAATGTTAACAGAATAGGAAAACGTTAATTTAATATCGACGAAAAAGTAAACCAAAACGCTAAATTGATGCTTAGTTTTGCAATATTATACCGTAGAACACAACATTATAATTTGATTTTTATATGAAATATAAATTATTGTGAGTATGGTGGTGTTCTATTTAATGTGTTCTTGATATTCGGAACAGCAGTGACGACATTTTGTTTTGTCCAAGAAATTGTCAAGGTCAATGTTTCACTGTTTATCTCACAATAACCCGCCGCTTTATATTTGCACACCAACAAAACAGATCACCAATACCGCTGACTTTCTAGCCACTTTGAATGAAATAGATGGGATAACATTTTGGATTGGAACACGGATACGTTTGTAAACTACATGTATTTCGATTTTATTGCCGCATTGGTCAAGCAGATCGAGCGGTCCGCTGGTTTGACCGCAGAGTTGGACCGCTGGTTTGACCGCAGAGCGCAGCGTAAAGCGGTCATTCTTTCGCAGTTTAAAGTAAACTGCAATTAAAAGCGGAGCGCAGCGCTAACTGCGATATAAGTATTGCAATTCCGCAACCAACTCTTTGGACCGCAGTCACATGATTGCAGTCCGATTGCGGTCCAATTGCAATTAATGGGAACGCGAATTGCAATCCTGCGCTCCAGGAATTGCAATTCGCCTGGTAAGAGAACCGCAGGCCACTCTGTACTTTGTGCATCTCGAAACCTTAACGCTTGGACGCTCGGGTAAATGGCCTATATTTTCTGTGTTTCCTTGCTTGGATTTGCTTCATATTTCACACACGCATTGCTCCAAGGGTCCTCTACTGTGCTTTGGCAAATCCACGTCCGTGCCGCCCCTTCTAAGCCCAGGGTCAAGGTCACATACTTGTGCATCTCGAAACCTTAACGCTCGAACGCTCGGGTAAATGGCCTATATTTTCTGTTTCCTTTCTTGGATTTGCTTCATATTTCACACACGCATTGCTCCAAAGGGCCAAAAAAAATCTAAGGTCCTCTACTGCGCCTGTGGCAAATCCACATCCGTGCCGCCCATTCTAAGCCCAGGGTCAAGCTCACATACTTTGTGCATCTCAAAACCTTAACGCTCTGGTAAATGGCCTATATTTTCTGTTTCCTTTCTTGGATTTGCTTCATATTTCACACACGCATTGCTCCAAAGGTCCTCTACTGCGCTGTGGCAAATCCACATCCGTGCCGCCCATTCTAAGCCCAGGGTCAAGCTCACATACTTTGTGCATCTCAAAACCTTAACGCTCTGGTAAATGGCCTATATTTTCTGTTTCCTTGCTTGGATTTGCTTCATATTTCACACATGCATTGCTCCAAGGGTCCTCTACCTCTGCTAAGCCCAGGGTCAAGGTCAAATACTTTGAACGCTCGAAACCTTAACATGCTCTGGTAAATGGCTCATAAATTTTGTCCCTTATCCAGCAAGTAGAGTTTTCAAATGTGCCCTCGGTTCCTTTGCTGCCACCGGGCGCGCTTCGTTGTCCTCTGACAACTCTTGTTAAATAACTCACCAATTTTTATAATATTTGACCACAATGTGTGTCTAGGGATGTTGCTTTTTTTTTGCATATGACACACGTCCGACTGCCCAAGGTCAAAGTCAATGAGGACTTGCCTTTACCTTGTTTGTAAGGCAAAAATGTTGTGTGTTTTTTTTCAATAACCCATGAACCGCTTCACCGATTTTATAATATTTGGCCACAATGTGTGTCATGGAGTGGTGCTTTGTTTTGCATACGACCCACGTCCAACCACCCAATGTCGATGTCATTGAGAACTTTATTTTTCTTTTCTTTTTCCATTAAGGTTACCAGCGAGGGGATTAGCTTCGTTTAACTATGCTAGTTCTTGTTGAATTTTTTATGCACAGACGTATATGTTATTACCACCCATTTGAACCATCTTGCCAGACCATATGCGACCTTATACCAGTACTAGGAACACAAAGATTTGTGTTTCTGCTATCGGGTTACATGCGGTGATTTGGATGATTGGAGGAAGGCACTCGTAGCTCAACGGTGAATATTGTGTTGTCAGTGCTGGAAGGTACCAGTCCACCAAGATATTATAATTTTTTAGCAATTCTTGACCGAGCGAGCATTTCCGCAAGTTTTTTTCTCAGGTACCCTCTTCATATATTCACAGAGGCTGTTTGCTGTATACACCTGTTACATTATATGTCAAGAAACTTTAGTAGCTACACAAATCAAATTGGCATACAGCTAAGAGCATTTATAATGTGTAAAAGTTAGCATGTGGTGGTCCATTTCTGCACTTATTCCGTCATGGCCGCTGGACTAAAGGCGCCAGAAAGCTATGTGACGTGCGGAGTTTGCACCAACAAATAATGTGTGAATCAAGTCTACATGTATACCTGCCCACACTGATCATGGTCTGTACTGGTACCGAGTGATTTGTTTTCGAGCCACAAACCTCTGTTTCAGACTGCTAAAATTGCGCCCTAAACAGCAAACACACATTTCGAGCGGCAGATGCGTACAAATTTAATCTGAATATGCTCACTAAATGGCCCAGATCACAGTTTGGCACATCATTTTACAAATACTTGCTTTTGTCAACTGAAAATAGCATAGGATGGTGAGTATTTAATTATAAGTCACATTCAATCACCACAGACAGGCAGTTTTGAAATATTCAGTAAAAAGCCCATAGGAAAACTACGAAACTAAGCCTTTTTCAAGTGGACTGGTACCGAAGGATATATGAAATGTCTGGAATAGTCCCATCTGTATAATTAATTAATTATACTATACAGTAAGCCATGTGATTTTGTTATGCTCATGGAAAAAATATAGAAACTTTAATATTTTCTGTAAATGATGTCGAAAGTTGCGGATTTGCTCTGAATATTTCATCAACTTTTGACGTCATTTATGAAAAGTATTGTATGTTCTGTAAACGTTGAGGTACAAACTCACATGGCTCGTCTCATATGCGGCTATGACTCGATAAGTGGGGGTTATGACAAATGTGACAAGCCTAGCCAATGGGCCATATAAGCCTCATTTCTCCATTCAGAGCCACATGTGACCTTGTTTGTCAGCAAATGGAAAACTCAATTAGTCCTCAATTAGTCTGTCAACTAAGCAAGGGCACTGACCCTGATAATCTAAATCATAATTCAATTCCAGCTTCATCTGTCTTCATCTAATCAGAGCTCCAGATAAGCTTTGTGTCTAAAGCGTACTTATACCCCCTGATTTCAAAATCATTGCGTATTTTACTTTTACAAATGGATTATTTATATTCTTCATTACTAAATAGGGAACAAGTAATAAACAATATTTTTTTTAAAACATTCACTCATTTGAGCTGCAAAAAGCAGACACTGTTTGCTTTTTGCAGCTCAAGTGAATTTTCAACTTCATGACAGTATTTTCACTACTCAATTTGAAAATCAATGCATATTTTCACATTGCTGTGCATATTTTGTACTCCCACTTTCGATAATCAATGCGTATTCAGCTAAAATAATTGCGTAAAATACGCCAATATGCACCTTATCTGGAGCTCTGTTTAATGTAATGCAAATCATTTTCTCTATATTATTTGTCACTCACTAATGCTGATGGATGTCTGAATTAAACAGATTCTTACAGCATTTGCCATAGCGATAATGGTTTCCTTTGACATTACAACAACACATTTAACTTGGCACTTGGGTTCACTGTATTACCAGATGATAAGAGTGATTCAAGGACACACACTTAGAACTGTGGTAATACTTGTGATTGCGGGCATGCCATTATGCCATTATATGGGTCATCATTTGTGAAAAGGGACGTTACGACAGTTGTAGACCCTGATCATCTTGCACAGACAGTCGGCCAGTTGGAAAATCATGTAATAATGCTGATTTCATCAGAATAGCATTGATGCAATACTGCAAGTATTGCATCAATGTTATTCTGATGACATCAACATTATTACTGCAAGTAACCAAGATACTGAATACGTTCTCCAAATTTGTACACAAACCTCAGGCAGTTTGATTGGCCGAGACTGAGGACAGGCAGCACTGGCACCAATTTTGCATAGTGATCAGGGACTATGATCTCTTATGTTAGCCCTTTCTTTGCGATCAGTGTAGACCCAGACCAGACTATGGGATTATCTGAGTCTACACTGTTCAGCATTTGCTCATCAATGCATCAATTAAACCTCTATAAAACTAGGGCTGGCTGTTCAGGATATACACAAGTCGGAATAGAACTAAATTCGGTTTTGCCAAACATTCACTCATATGTGTCCCACTGTTACACAATGTCACTTATTGAATTGGCAAACAGTGTAGTCCTAGATCAGCCTTATCTTGGCCTACATTGCTTGCTATTTCATTGCGGAAATATGTTCTTGATTGATGATTCAAAATGTTTGATACAAGTGTTGTACTCTGTTAGTATGTTTCATGATCAGAAGCTGCACTACACACATACAGTGGTTGATGATCAGAAGCTGCACTACACACATACAGTGGTTGATGATCAGAAGCTGCACTACACACATACAGTGGTTGATGATCAGAAGCTGCACTACACACATACAGTGGTTGGAAACAGTATAAGCACCTCTTGTTATCATGTTGAGTCGGATATTAAATTATATCTTCTTGATGAATCCTTAGAATTTGTAAGAAGTCTTCCATTTTACAGGGGCTGAATTTAATATGATTTCCCCATCATCGCGTGTCGCCGGCAGTTCTACAGTGACGTGGTATGAAGTGAACATAATCATGACAACAACTTGTATGGTAAAAACACCGCATCTCAGATGAATGAAAGGGTGACTTGAATGCATGATGATAAGAATACAGACAGCTACAGTGTTCCACATAAAATACTGTGATGGGTGTTGGGCAATTAACACCTGTATAGTGGTATTGGCAAAAGGTGTAGATCCAGATGAGCCGCCTCGTGACCTGCACTTTTTGCAAGTAATTTTCATATTTTGAGAACAAAAACACCCTCTTTTCATACATGGACTAGTCTGAAAATCATTTTGTCACGATTGGATTGGTTGCAAAATTAATGTATCAAAATCCATTCCAGTTGCTATGCGGGTGAAAGGGTTAAATCTTGATTTTATCAAAACATAAGTACACTGTGCTAAATGTGGTTGTGACTGGAGAAATGGTGTTTATGGGATTTGTGACTACAGAAGCTTCCGATTAAATAGCACACTCCTGTTTGTTTGTTTGGTTTGTTTGTTTGTTTGTTGGGGTTTAACGGCCTATCAACAGCTAAGGTCTTTTAAGGCCAGGTCAATGGGTTTAGTACTAAATCCCATATATTACCTGTACATGTACAACATGTTCAAGTACATGTACAAATGGGGAGAAAATACCAAAATCAGAACAAAACTATTTAGACTATTTGATGAAATACCATCGATATGTTTGATTTTATTGTGGAAATACAGTCGTTTGTGTGATTTTTAACATGGGGGCTAAATATAGATCATAAAAAAATATTTTAATAGCTATTGACTGATTTTAAAACTTTTAACTTGAAGTCACTGATGTCAAAATTGACGTTACAGATATCATGATATTTCAATCGATAAAAGAGTGTACCGTATTTACCCTATGTATTGGGACACCCTTTATATTGGGACACCCCCGTTTTGGGGAGAAATAAATATTTTTTAGGAAACAAGTTTTGGGACACATCACAATTTTAAAAAAAAAATCAATAATTTCTGCACCTTAAGTATTGGGACATCTCTTTTTTTTTTTAAATACTTTTAAACACAGTCGGGGATTCCGCTGGGAAAAATCAAAAAATCGCCACTCCAATTTTTTTTATTTTTTTTTCACCGGCTACTGGTCATGCCGACTATTGGCACGTCTCGCTATAAACAGAGGCCGTCGCTGATTAACTAATATAACACAGTGCTGACGGTAAATCTGAGCTCTGTTGATTAAATAGATTACCAATAAATCGTATACATCGACAATGCCGCCTGTCAATGCCGGAATGTGATTTATTTGCGAAAATTATTTTGATTCACACGGAAATACTCCTGATACATCGCCCCGCCCTCTCATCAATATTCACGAGTATCCAGTATCCGAAAGTATAGTACAGTGCGATCCGGAAGTACACGGAAGTCCGCCGACATACAACCTTCCGTGTTGCTTAACCGAACCGTGCTATATCCGTTCTCGCCCAAGACGCATCATAATGTCAACAAAAAATACATGTACACTGTACACTGTGACTGCGAATGAACGACGTCGCCAATGCTATAATATGCCATAAGTTTTCACTGTTATCTTCGCATGTAATAAATATATTGAATCCAAGAATTGTTAACGTCATGTTTTATTTATTTATTCATCATGTTCATGTAGAATGTAGATCTACGCAGGTCCGTGCAATCCATTATTGTAAACGCGTGTAGAAAAAAGTGTAGTAAACGTGTAGCCATCATCATTAGATGACGCAATGACTCAATGACCGATATCCTGTTCCATCAGCTGCAACGTCACGTGACAAGCTCGTGCGTTGCAAACTGTGTTTACTCACTATGGTGAGCACAGGTGGAAGACTCGGACCTATGACACCAAAATAAATGCCTATTAAAAAAATCCCATTATCCCACCCACCTGGTATCGTACTGTACATGACATAATAATAGAACGAGATCAAGTGGGTGGGGTAATGGATATTTTTGTAATGGTCATTTTCTTTGCGTCACACGTCCGACTATTCCACCTGTGGGTTTGAGTAGCACAGAGTTTTAACCCTTTCAACACCACAGACTGTATAGATGTTTTTGCCCTACGTGTTATAATTTTGGCGCCAGTTCATGAGGTAATCAGGCTTATCACGTGAGATTTTCGACGAAGATGAATCTGATAATAGTGTACCGTACATTTTCTGTAAACGATATCGAATGTTGACGAATATTAAATTAGTAATTATTACGCATTTGCTCTGAAAATTTTATCACTTTCCGATATATTTGTAGAAAAGTCAAATCATTCTCGGCGAAAATCTCGGTTATATAATAAAGTTGATTATCTCATGCACTGGCTCAATTATGATGTAGCGAAACAAGGCCAGCTGTGTACATGCGCCGGGGGCGTGGGCAGTGCTGTAACAATTTAGTTTAATCTGGGTCGAGTTAATCTGCGCCACTGATACGCGATCTCCGATTGGTCAGCCTTTTAAACCTAATTAATATTCCACCAATGGTGAGCGCGAACGCATGCCAGAAAAATTCAATCGAGCACATAACAATTAGCACTGCTTTGTTACTGGGACCAATAATTGATGTTATTCCCAGTTTGCTCGGATTAATATACGAAATGTGCAAACGTGATCAGCTGCACATTCACATCGGTGAGATAAAAGGGAGGCTATGCGTCCATATATCGTCTATTTTTGGGTCTTAATTTGGGAAAAAATCGCAAATTTAATACGATTTCGACAATAGTCGTGTTACAAATTTAACACGATTTTGATATACAAATTGGCAAACAATTCGGGAGCCAAGGCACAACCGTGTACTAACCGAAATTTCGAGGATACAAACTTTCAATATTAATAATTGGGACACCAAAAAAAATAATTAATTTATTTTATATTATGTATTGGGACACGTAGAATTTTATTTATTTTTTACTGTCCCAATACATAGGGTAAATACGGTACTTCAAATTGCCATGGTGTAGGCGCAGTAATAAATAAGTTAACCCTTAGACCGCTACTCACAACAATTGTCGTCTGCTGTTGCTTTTATATCTTCCCTTATTTCTCAATAAAAACATGGTTTGACAGCACTTCAGAATCATTTCCAATGGAAATGATTCTGAAGTGCTGTCAAAGCTTGTTTTAAATTATTCTAAAGTGCTGTCAAAGCATGTTTTTGATGATAAAAATTGAAAATTGAAAATAAACAGCAGATAACCTAAAAAATAAGATAGCGGTCTAAGGGTTAACCATGTCAACATAATTTGTGATTGTCATATCGCTATTGTTTCTCTGTACTGACTGACATACAATCAGGGTAGCATTACAGTGAAGGTGCAATGAACTGTAGGTGGTTTTGTGGCTTACAACTCTTATAATGTTTTCTTCTTATGAAGCGTATAATCAAATTAAGTTTGCTTCATTAACCCATTACATTCGGAATACACCTTTATGGGTATGAAATTTGTTAAATATTTTATTTTTATTTTTGTTATTTCTCAATGAAAATATATGTTGTGTGACCACTCATTTGAACCGTCTCGCTGAGACGGTTCAAATGGTGGTCACAACATATATTTCTGAGCTCATATAAATATAATATTTAGGATTTTCCACAAACAAAATGGTGTATCCTCAGCATGAAATGGGTTAAACATCTATGGTGTGCATAAAGTCACGTGACAGTTGCACAATGTACCGGTAATTATCCAGTAAATTATATAATTTTTGTGTGGCCACCAGAAAAAATAGAACATTATGAATTTTATATAAATTAATTTGCATTCACCAAGATTGGCTGAAAGGTAATCCATATATGCCAGATCAGCCTGGTCTGGGTTGTGTATTTGTATGAATTTCATATGCACATTTGCATTTGAAGTGGATAAGAAGCGAGCCCATGTGAATTTCATATGTAAATAGTCGTACTATTTGTATGTTGGTTGGGCATACTTTTCCAGGAATAATTAGCTATGTAGTTATTATACACCCGGCTATCGAAAGGGTTGAGGGTATATAGCTTTCGTAATTCCATCAGTCTGTCTGTCCGTTTGTCCGTCTCTAGTTATTATTGTGTTATTGGCATTGGTAACAAATGCATATATATATATATATTCACAGTTGATAACACTATCTTGTGTTAGAGTATTTAAATATGTGGGGGTGTCACATAGCTGTCTTAAATCATTTAAACCTAAGTTACTGGAATGGACTATTCTATGTTGACTATGATTTTCAGACTAGTCAATTTATAAAAAGGGGGCGTTTGTTTTTTCTTCTGAAAATATGAAAATTACCTGCAAAAAGAGCAGATCTACACTAGCTGGAGGTCTATAGTGCTGAAAGGTTTAAACAGAATAAGGGGAAAATAGTGAAAACAATATTCATAAACAGCAGTCTCCGGGAAACTGCCAAAATATTTGATAGTTAAGAGGTTGTTTAAGTATATCAGCCATATAGAAAAAGATAGCTAGCCCCAGAAGCGCATACAAAAAGGAATTTGATTTCATTGAAATTTCTTTTTAAAGTCGTACATTCGGTCCGGCGACTTCCGGTTTACCGTTAGACCAGCGGCAATTTTAATGGACATGTCCGACGGACCGACGACTTTCACGTAGACTGAAACAGTGTAGATGCTGATGAGATCTCAACTCTACATCAGCATAGTTTGCAACATTGGAATTGCTGCCTATAGAGCCGAAAGGGATAGGTTTGTGTTCATATTTCTGTACATGTTTTTCCTCATGAGGGCAGCCATACAGGCATGAAAATGCGGTGACCAGACAGTATGGCTGCGTTTGAATTATGCGGCCATATGCAACTGAAACCTGATAGCGGATTATTCCACAAGAATGGATGGCATAATGAGCAGTCCTTGATTCACACTGAGATTATGACTTCACGTCAGTTCCGCTGAGGTATAAAATAACGTAAACACAATTGCTCTTGTGTACATTTAACCCTTACAATGGTGAAGTAAATTTGGTCGTCTGCTGTTTTTATTTTATTTTACATTTTTCCTCATCAAAAACATAGTTTCACTGCACTTCAGAATCATTTCCATTGGAAAGGATTCTAAAGTGCTATCAAACAATGTTTTTATTGAGAAAAAAAGACAAAATATAAAAGAACACCAGACGACAATTTTCGTTTCCCGCATTCTAAGAAAATGTACACAATTATTTAATTTAGTTTCAGTAATTGGTGAACTCGTGTTTACCCTAGAGTCTGGTAGACTGACTGATCATGAATTCCAGTAGCCTATTTCATCGACATTGCAAAGTATACTTTACTAGCAAAGTATACTTTGAGGGAGTAATCATTTATTTTTCCTGAAATGCATTATTTCATATAGAACTAACAAATGCATATATTTCATGATTAAAAGTATGCAGAATTATTATACTGAATTTATTACATTATCACAGCCAAATTGGCTGTGATAATGTAATAAATTCAGTATAATAAAAATTAATAAATTTATCATAAAATTGAAAATTTCTCCCTCAAAGTATACTTTGCTACTAAAGTATACTTTGCAATGTTGATGAAATATGCTACTGGTGTTCATGACAGATCTGCATCTATTGCGATGAAGCAAAAAATCAGCATTCAAGTTATAAGGCTTCATAGGCGCTATATGGTAAGTTTAACTCAAGAATTGCTGTTGTTTGTTTAAATGCATTGTTTAGATCATTTGGGCATAAGTTATTCATAAGTTAATTATAAGTCGGATTGACTTCAAACTTCATTATCACTGAAAATTTGCAACATTCGAAGTCCAAACGGAGGAGATATTCTATGATCCGGGGACTCGAATCAAAAATGGAAATTAACTTTGCGCATCTGCACACCATAATGATGCTACAACATACCAAATATCAAGTATCCAGGTATTACAGTTTAAAATGTTACAAATGTACATTGCCCTAGTCACAAATGTAGCTGTGACTGGAAAAATGGGGCTTATGGGATTTGTGACCAGTGTAGCTCCTGATCAAATTGTACACTACTGTAGCCTGGTAATGACCTATGTTGCTTGTTGGAAGAATGATGGGTGCTTAATTCATGGAATGGCGCACACTGCAGATCCTTATCAGACTGTGCGGATGCACAGGCTGAGCTGGATCTACATTAATCGCAAACCGTATAAGCCCCATTTCTCTAGTCATATATAAGTTAACGTTATTGATTCAGGAAGGTAATTTTTGGAACAGTGTTAGATTATATTCGTGGTGTGCATGTTGAACTTGGAAATATATTCTGTTTTATCAAATGTAACTTTGGATTATAATTTTGGAAATAAAGTGACTACAGTAACTGATGTCTGCTGATTGAAGACCTATAATCACCTGAGTCGGTTAATATAGATTCTGGTAAGTTAGTAGAACGTCAATTGAGAAATCACGGGCATATCCAGTATTGAGATATCTGACTTGATAATGTCACTTTGTATATGGCTATCTCTGAAACTGTGTCTGAAAAATGGAAAACTTTATACACATCTACCATTTCTCTGGAATCTTGCTGGAGATTTCAGCCATTCAATTTACATTATTGGCTTCCCGGCATTGAACCAGGCTTCCGGCAATTGAAGGGGCGTCAATTTCTCACAAGTGACTAATGGGCTGGGTTGGGAGCATGTGAAGGGTAATTTAACCCTTTTCATGTTGAGTATACGCCATTATGTTTGCGGAAAATCCTAAATATTTTTCTTCTATGCGGTCAGAAGTATATGTCTCGACCACCAGTTGAACCGGCTCATCCCACTTTCATTCAGAAATAACAAAAAATAAAATATTTAATAATCTTCTTACCCGTAAAGGGGCCCCGTGCAGGTACCGGGGCGGGATCAACTGATCCTGAGAATAGTGCTGCAGTAGCCATTGCTTGTCGTAAAAGGCGACTAAACTGGCTTAACGATTGGGTTCATACTTTCCGGAACCCACTATACCGGATTTGGCCCTCATGTACATTTTTGGCTTTCTTGTATGTGAGAGTTGAGTCGGGCTATGCCCCATATATAAAAGTAAGATTAGCGCTAATCCTATTACTTTTAGGGGATGGGATAAATGATGCTGGTGTGGCGAGGGCCTGGCACCAGATCAGATTGTTCTAATTTCAGGACTGAATATATATTTTGATTGTAAATATTGAGTTCTGAAGTTGGGATTTACCCCCCTTGGACAGGTGGATACGGGACTCGACCCCGTTGACCCGTCTGCGTGTAGACTCCCTGAGGCTTGTACCTCTATGTCAGAAAAGCGGACGTTAAACCCTATTCACTCACTCACTTACCCGTAAAGGTGTATTCCAGTTAACCTATTAACCCTCCCTACGCGGGAGACGAAAATTGTTGTCTGCTGTTTTTCATTTTTGCCTTAATTCTTAACAAAACATGTTTTGGCAGCACATGAGAATCGTCTCCAGTGGAGATGATTCTCATGCTCTGTCGAAACAGGTTTTTATCGAAAAAATATTGAAAATAAAACATTTCCAGCAGAGGACAAAATTGAATTCAGCGTAGTAAGGGTTAACCTATACCAGTGTTGTAAGATTTGTGCTAATCATATTACAGTTCAGGATGTGCGTCCAAGTAACTGGTGTTGTGAGGTCAGGGCACTAAATCCCCCCTTCCCCGATTCGTATTGGTGAAATATTGGATTTGACCCATTGTCTCTGCCTAAAATTACGCTAGCTGTTTATGTGTTGTTAAATGGCGTTAAGCATAACTTATAATATTTGCTTTGCTGACGTGCCAACTGTGTGTTCAGCAGAGGTCCAGATAAGCTGCGTATTTGCGTACATACCCAATTAAAATTGCCAAACACCCAATTGAAATCAGAAGTAGCGAGTATCAAAAAGCAATAACAATTTTGTGGTACCTTTATCATGCTGCAGAAAACAATAAACAGACCACAATTATAGCATATTCTTTCTAATTTTCCATGAACACATCTTAGCATTTCATTAGAATTGTCTCCTATCTGTTGAATTTGTAAACAGTAGTGTGATTTTATTTTACCCAATTAAAATTTTGAAATACTCAATTGCTTCAGAAATGATGGAGTGAAAATACTCGATTACTAATTCCTTATCTGGAGCCTAGTGTTCAGTTTATGATTCGGTTTGATTATGCGATGTTAAATATGGCTGTAATCAGCAGACTGTCACTGACGGTAATTTCCTGTAATCTGTCTTGCCATGTGCCATTGATCCAGCTGGAATAGCAAGTGCCATATACATGTAGTTGATTATTTCTGTCCTGTTTGTTGTGTGGTGGGAGGGATTTGGGCGGGTGCTGGGAGGTGGCGTTATTGGTTTATGTCCAAGTTGACAACCCGAACAGGATACTTATGGTGGCCATGCACTGACTGCACATACCGTACATACTTCACTGAGCTGATTACCTATGCTAGGTAATCAGCTCAGTGAAGTATGTATGTGCAGTGCAGTCAGTGCATGGGCACCATCATGCTAACTAGCCAAATTAACCCATGACAGACGGGATACTATCAAGTATGAAATTTTCAACAAAAAAAATAATATTTTCCTGATTTATTCTCTAAAGTATATGTTGTTACCACTCGTTTGAACCGTCTCGAGTGGTAACAACATAAACCTTTATGACAAAATAACAAGTTAATGAGATTTTTCAACAAAAAATATTCTATCCTTAGCCTTCAATGGGTTAACTGTTGCCTAATTTATTTCTCTGGTGTATTAGGATTTTTAATACACTGTGTTATTACATTGTGAAATCTCAATTTTACGCAATGTATGTAGACAACACAATAACCCTTTCACCCCTAAGTAACTGGAATGGAATTTGATTTGTTAATTTTGCAACCAATCCAATGGTCACAAAATGAATTTCAGACTAGTCCATTTATGAAAAAGGGTTGTTTTTGTTCTCAAAAATATGAAAATTACTTGCAAAAAGTGCAGATCCTGATGAAACAGCTCGTAACGAGCCGGCTCATCTGGTTCTACACTGTTTGCCAATACCACTATACACGCCTGTGGTGTTGAAAGGGTTAAACCATGAGTGAAATAGATCATATCATGCTGCCATTATAATACACTAATAAAACATGTTATGTTAAAAAGAAATATATGTCATAGTGACTGCAGAAATTGTGCTTGCAGTCTTTGCAAACAGTGTAGATGCAATTTAGCTTGCTCATCTGCAGTCTGATCAGGGTATACACTGTTCACCTTTCAGTTTGTAAAACATGCAATTCTTCTAACAAAGGTTAAGATAATTCATTATCACGCTATGGGAGGGTGCAATCACATCGAGAGCAAAATCGACTTGAAATAGCATGCACCCATTTCCTGCAATGTTCATATACTGAAACAATAGCCGTATGGGATGCCAAATATACATAAAGTAAAATAATTATTGCTAGCTAGCATTAAAGGTACATGCCCACTCAGTAGGCACAAAATGTTCTTTATATCAGAGACATCATCTGAGACATTTTCTGGCAAAAGAAACGTTCATTCACCATTACCCCACATATTGATTGGCATTATTTTGCATTTCATATCAGACGTAACTTTCCACACTGATATCAGGGGCGATAACCGTGTGTCCTTAAAATGTTAACGGACATTACTATTTATAATCTGTCGAAAATATTATTTTTTCAGGTGACTTATTTAATTAGTATAAATAATTAAAATGTATCATGCCTCATTTGCATATGCAAATAGCCTGATACCACCGCGCGTCACTATCAGTAAAATAAATATTACTAAATGATTATACCTGTATAGCGGCCACTCGTAATTGAAAAAAACCAAGGCTATTGGATTGGCGAAAGCCGGGCGGGCGGCGGGCGGGCGGGCGGGCGGGCGGGCGGCGTCCACAATCAATGTTAAGTTTTCATGTTTTCGTCCATTTCTTTGTTACTGTACCACATAGGACCAACAAACTTTCACAGCTTCATAACCAAGGGGTGCCCACCACATATCACTATCCAACATGTTACCTTTTTTTTAACTTGACTCATTTTTTCCGCGCAGTCGACTTAGTCATTTTCAATGTTAACTTTTCGCGTTTACAATGTTAAGTTCTCGTGTTTAAGTCCATTTCTTTGGTACTGTACCACATAGGACCAACAAACTTTCACAGTTTCATAACCAAGGGGTGCCCACCACATATCGCTATTCAACATGTTACCTTTTTATGAACTTAACCCATTTTTTCAGCGCATTCGACTTAGCCAGCCATTTTCAATGTTAACTTTTCGCGTTTAGATTACAATGTTAAGTTTTCGTGTTTAAGTCCATTTTTTTGGTACTGTACCACCTAGGACCACCAAACTTTCACAGCTTCATAACCAAGGGCTGCCCACCACATACAACTATCCAACATGTGACCATTTTTTTTACCTTGACCTATTATTTCTACGTAATTGACTTAGCCATTTTCAACGTTAACTTTTTAACATACGTCTGGTTAAAGTATACTTTATCTCTGCAACTGCTTCGCCCATTACCTTTAAACTTCACATGGGTGTTTATCATCATCCATATTTTCATTCTACCCCCCCCCCCTCCCCAACCGTGCAGCCCCTGTGCCCAATGTCAAGGTCAAATTACTGTTAAAGTTTTTTCGTGTACTATATCTCTGCAACTGCTTCACCCATTACCTTGATACTTCACATGGGTGTTTATCATCATTGTCGCGCCCGCTTGCGGAAAGCGCGATATAGTCGGCATTTTGGCATACGTCCGCCCGTCCGTACGTCCGTACGTCCGTGTGTCCGGTTAAAGTTTTTTGGTTAAACTTTTTCCATCTACTATATCTCTTTTTTTAGTGTCCATGCCTCGCCCCAAGGCGCGACATGCAGGCCACGGCCATCTAGTCTACAAAAAGTGGGTATAATTATATTATCCAAGTGTCTATGCCTGGCCTTCGTGGCTTTGCCTCGTTTCTTGTTAGAACTGGTTGAATAGTGACACAATTATATACACTTATTTAATTCCTATAAAGAACATTTTGTACATATTGAGTGGGCATGTACCTTTAAATATTTAGAGCTAGCATTAATTATTTGATTATATGTAGATTTGGCGTTTCTACATAAAGTCAAATAATTATTGCTAGCTGTGACATTTTTGACCAGCGCAATCCCAGTAGCCGATTTCATCAAATTGCAAAATATACTTATCTAGCAAAGCATACTTTGAGGGAGAAACTTTCAATTTTAGGATAAATTTATTAATTTTTATTATACTGAATTTATTACATTATCACAGCCATTTTGGCTGTGATAATGTAATAAATTCAGTATAATAATTCTGGATACTTTTAATCTTAAAATATATGTAGTGGTTAGTTCTATATGAAATAATGCATTTTGGGAATAATAAATGATTACTCCCTCAAAGCATACTTTGCAATTTTGATGAAATCAACTACTGGGCATGCACTAATTGCCATTCTGTCATCAGCGAAACATTACATTCTAATCTTAACTCTTTCACCACTAAGTAACTGGAGTGGATTTTGATATGTTAATTTTGCAACCAATCCAATCATCCCAAAACGATTTTTAGACCAGTTCATTTATGAAAAGTGTCTGTTTTTGTTTTCAAAAATATAAAAATTACTTGCAAAAAGTGCAGATCCTGATGAGACGGCTCGTCACGAGCCGGCTCATCTGGATCTACACTTTTTGCCAATGCCACTATACAGGATGTGTTGTTGAAAGGGTTAATGAGTGAACCATGACCCACAGTTGTTGCAAATACACATCCCTCCTTCCCACCCTTCATTGTATAATCAACCATATTCAGTTCAAACAGAATTGTACTTGTAATTGAACATTTACTAAACAATATTTTACTTCATACATTTGTGGGTGGTGGTCGGGCGAATGAGACGGCGTAAATTAACGGTATGGGTTCCTCCTTATAGGAATCACGATTTGCCTGGTTTGGCCCTCCGGTACGTTTTTATCTTTGGCTCTTTAGTTACCTGGGAGTTGAATTGGGTTATTGCCCATTATAAAAGTAGTAAGATTATTACTGATCCTACTGCTTTTGGGAGGGGCCAAGTGATTCTGGTGTGGCGAGGACCTGGCATCAGATCAGGATTATTCTGATTTCAGGGCTGAATATATAGTTATGTTATTGTAAATATTCAGTTCTGATTTTGGTATTTTCCCCCCATTTGTACATGTACTTGAACATGTACATGTACTTGTACAGGTAATATATGGGATTTAGTACTAAACCCATTGACCCAGCCTTAAATGACCTTAGCTGTTGATAGGCCGTTAAACCCCAACAAACAAACAAACTTCATACATTTAAACATTTGTTTTAAGTTATCACTGTGAAAGCATTGTTGCTTTCCAATACTAGTGCATATTTATTGTTTGCCATAATTTCTCGACACAGCATTTTGTCTCAATTAATCGCATATTGTCAATATCTTTTAAATTAATCATTAAATGTTGCAAAGTACAAAGTTATATTTATAACCAAATGCTCCGCCTTGTTGATGGATTTTCATATGTTAAATATTCACTGTTTGAAATAATTCTCATTTGTAGGCCCACATGTTATATGAAATATTTTCCAGGAATAATTTCCGCCTCTGGTGCAGACTTAATCGGTTCATCATGGGTTCTTTAGGGTTTCTTGGTAAACCAATAAACTGCTGTTGGATATTGGGATTGCAATTACTGTAATCAGGCCTCATCTCACTTGATTTTCATTATGCTTTATTACAGAAGTACAGTGCTTCAGATAAGCTGCTTATTTGCTTAAATACCCAATTAAAATTGCCAAAAATCTGTAATTTTTACAAAATAAGTAAGGAGTATCAAAAAGCAATAAAAATGTTTTGGTACATTTATCATGCTGCAGAAAACAATAAACAGACCAAAAATATAGCATATTTTTCTTATTTTCCATGAAAACATATCTTGGTATTGGAGACAATTCCAATGAAATGCCAGGACATGTTTTAATTTTGAAGCATACTATTCAATAATTGCTGTCTGTTCATGTGTGAACAGTAGTGTGATTTTATTTTACCCAAATAATATTTTTAAATACCCAAATGCTTCAGAAATGATGGAGTGACATTATACTCAATTACTAATTCCTTATCTGGAGTGCTTACAAGTACATACAGAGGGTCGGTCTTTCAGGAGTGTTGATTAGATAATACATAGTATCTTACATGTTTGATTATAGTACTAGTGATGATTTAGCATTATATTTATTAACCCATTTCATGCTGAGGATATGCCAATATATTTGCGTAAAATTCTCTGCGCTCAGAAGTATATGTCGCGATCACCATTTGAACCATCACATCGATACGATTCAAATGAGTGGTCACAACATATACTTTCATTGAGAAATAAAATATTTAAAAAAATGAATACCGGTAGACTCAGCAGGGCTTCTAAAATTTCAGTTTGTCGGTTCTGGACCGATTTTTGAACTCTCGGCTCTGAATTGCAAGTCGGCTGCTATATCGCTATAAACCTTGTAAATTTACAGTTTTTGACCACCAATTAAGTAATGTCCATTTTATGACGCATATCCGCGGGGCATATCCGTGTTAAAACGGTGTCGGGTAATAAATCGTCGTGTATTCAGTTTCTCCTAATATTGATTTTTCTTAACACACGTGTGGTAATTGGGACAGGTGTATAGCAGCTTAGTGACTTAAATAGACTGGCTTCAGTTCCTAGACTCGCCATTTCTGATGATGTTAAAATAAAATATAGAAACCATGCACTGTGTTCGTAATATTTAACCCCAGGTAACTGACACGGACTATCGGCCCGGGCTATTCCATATCGAGTTAGGAACTGTTACATTACGCTGTATTAGGGGTCATTTTTGTGTATATAAAATGTACAAATAAAATGTTCATTTACGTAGGAATGCCGCAGATTCTGATGAGCCGGCTCACGTGATCTACAATTCGCAAACATTTTTATGCCCCCGCCACCGAATGGTGAGGGGGGCATATAGTGTTACCGGCGTACGTAACGTACGTTACGTACGTAACGTACGTCCGTACAAAACCTTAACGCTCGGGTAAATGGCTTATAATTTCCGTTTCCTTGCTCGGATCTGCTTCACATTTCACACACGCATTGCTCCAATGGTCCTCTACCGCCCTGTGACAAATCCACATTCGTGCCGCCCCCGCGAAGCCCAGGGTCAAGGTCACGGACTTGGTGCGTTCGAAACCTTAACGCTGGGTAAATGCCTTATAAGTTCTGTTTCCTTGCTCGGATCTGCTTCACATTTCACACACGCATTGCTCCAATGGTCCTCTGCCACCCTGTGACAAATCCACATGCATGCCGCCCCCGCTAAGCCCAGGGTCAAGGTCACAGACTTGGTGCGTTCGAAACCTTAACGCTGGGTAAATTTATGCCTTATAATTTCTGTTTCCTTGCTTGGATCTGCTTCACATTTCACACATGCATTGCTCCAATGGTCCTCTGTCACCCTGTGACAAATCCACATTCGTGCCGCCCCCGCTAAGCCCAGGGTCAAGGTCACAGATTTGGTGCGTTCGAAACCTTAACGCTGGGTAAATGCCTTATAATTTCTGTTTCCTTGCTCGGATCTGCTTCACATTTCACACACGCATTGCTCCAATGGTCCTCTGCCACCCTGTGACAAATCCACATTCAAATATGCCTTGTTTTCTTTGGCTGCCAGCGGGGGCATTCGTGTGCCGACAGGCCACATTTCTAGTTTATGAATGACAAGGTATGTCTGTCATGTTAAAAGCGTGACTCATTAGGGATCAGGGATTAGGGATCAATTGAAGTCCCACACCACCGATGTACTTTGAAATCGATCTGAGGGTTAAAGAAACACTGCAAATGTTAATTCAATTGTTCAAATTAATTGTTTAACACATAATTAAATTAAATTGATGTGTGTGCAGCTAGCCAAATTAGGCCGACAATTCATTTTGAAGTTGGTGTGAACAGTGATAATAGCATAATTAGCAATGAATTACGAGTTGGGTATACAACGCTTTTTTAGCTCACCTGAGCGAAGCTCATGTGAGCTATTGTTACCGCAATGTGTCCGTCGTCGTCCGTCGTCGTCCGTGAACATTTTCAAACGTCTTCTCCTCGGTAACCATTGGGTCTATAGTCACCAAACTTCATGGTCATGGTCCTTAGGTAGGGGGATTACAAAATTGTTAAAATGACGTCATTACGTAATCCAAGATGGCCGCCGTCTAAAAATAGCACAAATTCTTAAAAAATCTTCTTCTCAAGAACCGCCAACCGGATTTCGACAAAACTTGGTAGGAATGATAAATGTACATTGCTCTTTCAAAGTGGTTAAAATGGTGACCCTGGGGTCAAAAATGGGCATGGTCCGTGGGGTCAATTGGGGTAAAATTTTATTTTTGACTGAATATGGTCATTTCATATATCAAATTGAAGGTATCAATGAGGCGATCACTCTGGTGCATTTTTTTTCGAAATCGAATTGTTATGTCATCCAAGATGGCCGCCGAAAGATCAAAAGGTCGTTCTTTTATTAGAGATTTCAAAATTCTTCTTCACATGAACCGCTTGACCCATGGTAGCCAAACTTAAAAGTTATGGTCCATGGGTGAAGCCTTTTCAGATTTGTTAAAATGGAGGTCATCGCTAATCCAAGATGGCCGCCGTCTAAAAATAGCATACATTCTTAAAAAAAAAAAATCTTCTTCTCATGAACCGCTAGCCGGATTTCGACGAAACTTGGTAGGAATGATCGATGTACAATGCTCTTTCAAAGTTGTTAAAATGGTGACCCCAGGGTCAAAAATGGGCGTGGCCCGTGGGGTCAAATTTTATTTTTGACCGAATATGGTCATGTTATATATCAAATCGAAGGTATCAATGAGGCGATCACTCTGGTACATTTTTTGTCCAAATCGGATTGTTATGTCATCCAAGATGGCCGCCGAAATGTCAAAAGGTCGTTCTTTTATTAGAGATTTCAAAATTCTTCTTCACATGAACCGCTTGGCCCATGGTAGCCAAAATTAAAAGTTATGGTCCATGGGTGAAGCCTTTTCAGGTTTGTTAAAATGGAGGTCACATAAAGGATTATTATATAAAGTCGATAAATTACTCATATGAAAATGGAACTCTAACGGAACTTCAAAAACAAGGCATAATTACTCTACTACCAAAAAAAGATAAAAATACGCTCTTTATTGAAAACTGGAGACCAATATCACTTTTAAACGTGGACTATAAAATTGCAACAAAAGTAATAGCTAACAGAATCAAGAAAGTATTAAACACCCTAATAAATGTTAACCAGACAGGGTTCATTAAAGGAAGATATATTGGAGAAAATGTACGAACCCTTATGGAAATAATTGAAGACACAAATGAAAACAATAAAACAGGAATGATATTTTTTGCAGACTTTCAAAAAGCTTTCGATAGTCTAAGCATAAATTTATAATTAAATGTCTACAGCATCTCAATTTTGGCAACTCACTAATTCAATGGATAACTCTATTTTACAAAGACGCTAAAAGTTGTATCACAAATAACGGTCATCTATCCAATTTTCTTTAACGTTAAAAAGGGCGTCAGACAAGGCTGTCCATTATCAGCATATAATTTTCATACTATGCATAGAACTATTGTCACGTAAAATTAACAGTACACAAACATTAAAGGTCAAACTCTTGGTGGGGAGGAAATAAAACAAACACTTTTTGCAGATGATGCAAGCTTTACACTTGATGGCACCGAACAATCGTTCAAAGAACTTGTTAGAACTCTAGAACAATTTGCAAATATATCTGGGTTAAAATTAAACAAAGGAAAATGTACTATTTTAAAATTGGGAACAACTAGATATAACACAAATAAATGGTGCAACAATAACTTATATACATGGTCTAATGAACAAGCCTCAACTCTAGGAATAACTTTTACAAACGATAAAACAAAACTGCAACTACTAAATCTAACACCCAAAATTAAGTCATTCCAGAACTGCCTAAATAGTTGGAAAAAATGGAACCTAACACTAATAGGAAAAATAGCAGTATTAAAAACATTTGCATTCCCTAAACTGGTATATCCGCTGACAGTACTAGAAAATCCGTCTGATGAAATCATTAAAGAGATAAATAAATATATGTTTGACTTTCTTTGGGATGGAAAACCTGATAAAATATGTAGAAAAACAATTATTCAAAACTACGAAAATTGTGGATTAAAAATGATAAATATTCAAGCTTTTTTGCATTCATTAAAAGCATCTTGGATAAAAAGATTAAAGGGATCACAGAATCAATGGAAAACAGCTTATAACAATGAATTGAACAAGTATGGTGTGATTTACTGTTCAAGTGTAATTTTAATCAAGTTGATGCAAAACAGATAATAAAAAGGTATACATTTTTGGGTGAGATTATTACATCGTGGAGTAAATTAACTTTAAACATATACACCCTGTCATATCAAATGAAATATTATGGCATAATACCAACATCAAACAAAGCAATACATTATTTTATAAAGATTGGCACGATAAAGGTATAATGTTTATAAAAAATATTTACGATTATAGAACAAAAAACTTCTATACATTTCATGAACTAAAGAATTTGTACAATTTAAGCAATGGAGATTTCCTAAAGTACTATACATTAATAGGTAATATCAAAGATGCATGGAAAGAAACACTTAAAAACAGAAAATATTGACACTGGCACACCTGAATATCTAATTTCGAAACTTTTAAAAAATAAAATGGCCAATAAGATGTTATATGACATACAAATCGATACAATGCGATTAACTATATTAAAACACACTGTCAAATGGGAAAATGAATTAAATATTCAAAATATTAAATGGAAGAAAATATTTATCTCACCTATCAAAAATACTATAAGCACAAAACTAAGAGCATTCCAGTACAAATACCTAATGAGAATAATACCAAATAACTCCTTCCTATTTGTATGTAACTTGAAACCATCAAACTTGTGTGAATTTTGTAATATGAACGTAGATTCAAATAAACATATGTTTTGGGAATGTCAAACTATCCAAACATTTTGGTCGGAAATATATGAATTATTGAAATCGAAACTAAATTACAATGCACATCTAAATTACGAACACATATCATTTTGTAATATTAACGTAGTATCTAAACAAAGGTCGGTTCTAATTAATTTCATTATCCTTCTAGCAAAATATTTTATATTCAAATGTAAATGTTGCTCAACACTGCCAACACTAAACTCATTCAACATGTATCTACAGAAAACAATCTTAATTGAAGAGACAATTGCGACAATGAAAGATAAACTGTTGCAATTTAATACAAAATGGAATGATTTTCACTTCAACTAACAAAACGTATACCAAAGTACCCACACATAGATATATATATACTAGTAATGCCAAAAACGTTCTCTCTTTTTTTTGTTGCATTAACCAAGACCCAAACCCCCGCACCCATGTATACCCACAACACCCATACACATTATCATATAAAAACTCGTTGTTACATGTCACATATACTAAGACAAAAAAAATGTTCAATTGTTCAATCATTTTGTACACATAAATTGTAAAATTGTGTATGCACATGTATGTATTATATGTAACAAAGAGAATAAAAAAAAATTGAAATACAAAAAAAAAATGGAGGTCATCGCTAATCCAAGATGGCCGCTGTCTAAAAATAGCATAAATTCTTAAAAAATCTTCTTCTCATGAACCGCCAGCCGGATTTCGACGAAACTTAGTAGGAATGATCAATGTACATTGCTCTTTGAAAGTTGTTAAAATGGTGACCCCGGGGTCAAAAATGGGCGTGGCCCGTGGGGTCAAATTGGGGTCAAATTTTATTTTTGACTGAATATGGTCATGTCATATATCAAATTGAAGGTATCAATGAGGCGATCACTCTGGTGCAATATTTGTCGTAATCGGATGATTATGTCTTCCATGATGGCCACCAAAAGGTCCATTTATTCAAAAATTTTAACAACTTTTTCTCAGGAACCACATGGCCGATGCTGGGTGAAGCATTTTTAGATTTTGTAAAATGAGAGTCATCGCTTAATCCAAGATGACCGCCATCTAAAAATAGCACAATTTTTTTAAAACACATGAACTCAATGTCACATTCTCCTCTGGTGTTCATGGAATCAGGTGAGCGAATTAGGGCCATCATGGCCCTCTTGTTTTTTTATGTGGTCCGTCATTCGATTATTATGGAAATGGCACAACAAACTATTTTGTCGTTATTCACAAAGACAACTTACCGGCTTGGCAACCCGGCAGAGAGTAGAGATCGGGCTGGCACCCCGAACGTGAAAAATGGGAGTGGTGACCCGGTTAGGGCTGGCAACCCAAATGTATATCAGGCTGGCAACTCAATAGTGTATGTGAATGGCATAGATACAGTGTATGTGAATGTAGATATTGCAAAATGGAACTCGATCTACAGACAAGTTACTTGACATTGATTAAGCTTGTTTCTGCAGATTCTAATGTCGTTTACAGTTCGCTGGTTAGCTATCTCAGAGGTTGTGAGGGGCAGCACAACTCGCAAACGTAGTGGCTAGCTGCAGTACAACGCAATTTTATTTAAAACACGACACATACCTCAACAATAAATAAATAAAAAACGAAACCAGAAACAGATTTGTAAAATTTTAATTTATTTTAGTATACCAAAAATTTACTTGCAATTAATCGGCATCACGATTCGTCTCTGTCGTTTCACATTTTCTCCGTCTTTGCGCTATTTAGGCACACCACATAACCCGGTGCATACACAATTTTGTCCACTTTTGTGTTGTTTATTAACACGACTTATTTATCCCAATACAACATTTATCCCATTATTTCTAGTACTTTGTTTGAACTTCGAAATTTCAGTTAAAGTTTTAATAGAGCAGGGGGGGGGGGGGTGGGGGTCTGCTCCTTCAGGCCGACAATGGCCGACCGCCAGTGTTGCGTCTGGACTCTGGACCGATTGGCATTCTGAAATTTTAGAAGCCCTGCCGTAAAGTTGTATTCCGCATGTAGTGGGTTAAACAAGTTTACTGATTTCGTAAAAAATTCTTTGATTTAACGACGGCACTGGCTCGATGACCTTGCAAGAAATGAGGCATAGTCTCATAACCCATTGAAATCCGTCTGAACATACATGTATATGACACTATGGTCCATATGTGACCATGACCAACTTTATTCCTTTATGGGAATTTGTATTGACCCATTTCGTGCTGAGGATATGTGATTTTGATTGGGAAAAATCTTAAATATTTTCTTTAAACGTGTTTAGACGTTTATGTCGCGACCACCATTTGAACCGTCTCATCGAGACGGTTCAAATGATTGGTTGCAACATATACTTTCATTGAGAAATAACGAAAATAAAAATAAATGCATACCCGTAAAGGTGTATTTCGCATGTATTAAATGGCTTAATATTGACACTTTCAACACTATAGACCACAATACATATGTTGTAGATATTGCAAATAATGTAGGTCTGTAGTGGGTATCAAAAAGCAATACAAATGTTGTTGTACCTTTATCATGCTGCAGAAAACAATAAACAGACCACAAATATAGCATATTTTTCTTATTTTCCATGAAAACACATATTGGTATTGGAGACAATTAATTCCAATGAAATGCCAGGAAATTTGTATACGCCTGTTTGAAAAAATGGGACGTATTATGCATTCACCTTGTATTTTGTCGGGCACAGCTTGCTAGATTTAAAAAAAATATAATTGCCCTTTGTCTGATAAATGTAAAATTAACATGAAAGATTATATACATGTGTAAACCCTTTCAACTCTATGGAACTCTGTATCCATCAAATCAAATCTTTGTATACTAATGTTTTCAAACAGTGTTGCTTCTCATCAGGATCTACACTGTTTGTAAATACTTTATGAGTCTATAGTAAAAATAAAAGGCTTCATAGTCCAGTGGATGCAGCATTGGACTTACCGGTAATACAGAAGGTGACGTGAGTTCAATCCCTGCCACAGGCATGAAACAATCCTTTCATAGTATTCCCCCACTGGTCATTTACTATAGGAATGAATGGCCTTTTTGTGGAATTTATCGGGGTATAAACTTGGAAAAGTCGCGGGAATACTGGACGAGGCCTTCCAGCCTTCGTCCAGTATTCCCGCGACTTTTTTAAGTTTATATCCCCGATAAATTCAACAAAAATGCCATTCATTCCTTATATTTCCAGCATTTGAAATAAATTCATCAAGAAAATGTGTTTATTTTCCGTTTTCTTAAGAATTATTTTAACTGCGCCTCACGGTTATGGAAAGTAGTTCGGCGTGGGAGTTTACTGGGATATAAATTTTGGACAGAGACTTGCTACGGGCCAATCAAATGTTAGGGAATTGTGTAAATATGTTTGTGCTGGAATCATAGAGCTTTATTTGTTTCAAAAGAGTATTGTACTCCCTGAATTCAAATTAAATGCATATTTTATTTTTACAAATGGATTATTGATTTTCTTCATTATTAGATAGGGAACAAATGATCAAAACAAATGTAAACATTCACTTATTTGAGTGTATTGTTACTTATTCACTTATACTGTAATATAGCTGAAACTACTTAATTGAGCTGCAAAAAGCAAACAGCAGTGTTTGCTTGTTTGAAGCTGAAATAAGTACATTTTTATGCCCCCGCCACCGAATGGTGAGGGGGGCCACCATAGTGTTACCGGTGAACCGTACGTACGAACTACGTACGTGACGTAACGAATAAACCTTAACGCTGGTGTAAAATGGCTTATAATTTCTGTTTTCCATTGCTCGGATCTGCTTGACATTTTCACACAACGCCATTGCTCCAATGGTCCTCTACCGCCCTGTGACAAATTCCACATTCGTCCCGCCCCCGCTAAGCCCAGGGTCCAAGGTCACAGACTTGGTGCGTTCGAAAACCTTAACGCTGGGTAAATGGCTTATAATTTCTGTTTCCTTGCTCGGATCTGCTTGACATTTCACACACGCATTGCTCCAATGGTCCTCTACCGCCCTGTGACAAATCCACATTCGTCCCGCCCACCCGCTAAGCCCAGGGTCAAGGTCACAGACTTGGTGCGTTCGAAACCTTAACGCTGGGTAAATGCCTTATAATTTCTGTTTCCTGCTCGGGTCTGCTTCACATTGCACACACGCATTGCTCCAATGGTCCTCTACGCCCTGTGACAAATCCACATTCGTTGATTCCCGCCCCCGCTAAGCTCAGGGTCAAGGTCACAGACTTGGTGCTGTTTAGAAACCTTAAAACGCTGGGTAAATGGCTTATAATTTCTGTTTCCTTTGCTCGGATCTGCTTGACATTCACACACGCAATTGCTCCAATGGTCCTCTACCGCCCTGTGACAAATCCACATTCGTCCCGCCCCCGCATAAGCCCAGGTTCAAGGTGACAGACTTGGTGCGTTCGAAACCTTAACGCTGGTAAATGCCTTATAATTTCTGTTTCCTTGCTCGGGTCTGCTTCCACATTGCACACACGCATTGCTCCAATGGTCCTCTACCGCCCTGTGACAAATCCACATTCGTCCCGCCCACCGCTAAGCTCAGGGTCAAGGTCCACAGACTTGGTGCGATTCGAAAAACCTTAACGCTGGGTAAATGCCTTATAATTTCTGTTTCCTTGCTCGCGTCTGCTTCACCATTGCACACACGCATTGCTCCAATGGTCCTCTACCGCCCTGTGACAAATCCACATTCGTCCCGCCCCCCGCTAAGCCCACAGGGTCAAGGTCACAGACTTGGTGCGTTCGAACCTTAACGCTGGGTAAATGGCTTTATTATAATTTCTGTTTCCTTGCTCGGATCTGCTTGACATTTCACACACGCATTGCTCCATGGTCCTCTACGCCCTGTGACAAATCCACATTCGTCCCGCCCCCCGCTAAGCCCAGGGTCAAGGTCACAGACTTGGTTGTGGGAAAGTTGTTGTTGGGTGTTTTCTTTAGGGTTTGGGGTTTTGGTGCGTATTCGAAACCTAACGCTTGGTGGGTAAATGCCCAAATTATAATTTCTGTTTCCTGCTCGGGATCTGCTTCACATTGCACCACGCATTGCTCCCAATGGTCCTCATACCGCCCTGTGACAAATCCACATTCGTCCCGCCCCCGCTAAGCACAGGGTCAAGGTCCACAAAGAACTTGGTGCGTTAAGAAACCGATAACGCTGGGTAAATGGCTTCTAATCCCAATTCTGTTTCCTTTGCTCGGATCTGCTTGACATTCAACCACACTGAAACAAAATTTAATCTTCCCAACCGCATTGCGCCAATGGTCCTCTACCGCCCTGTGACAAATCCACATTCGTCCCGCCCCCGCTAAGCCCCAGGGTCAAGGTCACAGACTTGGTGCGTTCGAAAACCTTAACGCCTGGGTAAATGCCTTTAATTTCTGTTTCCTTGCTCGGGTCTCGCTTCACCATTTGCACACACGCATTGCTCCAATGGTCCTCTACCGCCCTGTGGACAAATCCACATTCGTCCCGCGCTAAGCTAAGCCCAGGGTCAAGATCACAGACTTGGTGCGTTAGAAACCTTAACGCTGCGTAAATGCCTTTGACTGGGTGCGTTCAAAACCTTAACACTCGGGTAAATGGCTTATAATCAAATATACCTTGTTTTCTTTGGCTGCCAGCGGGGGCATTCGTGTGCCGACAGGCCACATTTCTAGTCAACTTTATTACAGTATTTTCACTACTCAATTTGAAAATCAATCCATATTTTCACATTGCTGTGAGTATTTTGTACTCCCACTTTTGATAATCAATGCGTAGTCAGCTAAAATAAGAGTGGGTGGCAGGTGGGAGCATGCGATCGGGGTTCGTCCTTACCGGAATTCCGACTGGAGACCTAGTTTGGCCCTCACATACGTGTTTGGCATTTTGTATGTGACAGTTGGATCTGGTTATACCCCTTATGTGAGTATTACGATTATTCATATTCATGAGACTCTATGACCTTAGATGTTGCTACGATGTTAAACTCTTTGACATTTTCCCTTTTTTGATAAATGGAAGTCTGAAAATTAATGATGAAGATCTATTCCCATTACGTAAGTGTGAACTGGTTAATATAAAAATAAGTAAATGTAATCAAAGGACTGAACGTCCTGAAATTTAGCACACTGTAAAGGCGATCAAGCTAAGTTGTTAGAACTATTTTTTTATGGCGTAAGGCCCGTGTTTTTAAAAAGTTCAACCCGCAAAATATGTGCTGTGACCGACATTAGCTACGGTAATTTGCATAAAAGCTGGTGCTCAAATAAAAAATCTATGTTGCACCTTTCAACCCCACATGCCATAATTCCGATATTCACAAACACTAGTACCGGTATCTAGATTCAGATGAGCCGGCTTGTAACAATTAAGCCATTTCATCATGATCTGCGGTTTTTGACAATACGTATTTAATGAATTTTTTTAAAACAGAAATTGTCCAAAAATTAGAATGGTCCAGTCTCCATGCTATATATTTAGGGGTGAAAGGGTTAAGTAGTGCCGAGACATATCTAGGAAACTTGTAAATCTGACAGTCTTAGAAACGGCTGTGAGACATACACATGTAATTGGGAGAGACAATTATTGGAGGCTTTGAGTAATGTGATTTAAGCCCCTAGTTACATGCTTCTGGGTCACGTACTCAGTACCCATACAAATCCTGTGTTGAAACAGCGATGGATTTGATGGAGATTATGTCGTGAGGACTGGGAGACATAAGACTAATTAGCTTGGATAATATATGGAGAACGAAACAGATACATGTAGATCAGTTGCCTATTTCACCAACATTGCAAAGTATACTTTTCTAGCAAAGTATACTTTGAGGGAGTAATCATTTATTTTTCCTGAAATGTATTATTTCATATAGAACTAAACCACTGCATATATTTGATGATTAAAAGTATGCAGAATTATTATACTGAATTTATTACATTATCACAGCCAAATTGGCTGTGATATTGTAATATATTCAGTATAATAAAAATTAATAAATTTCTCCCTCAAAGTATACTTTGCTAGAAAAATATACTTTGCAATGTTGGTGAAATCGGCTACTGGTCTCAACAAATCCACTCATCCTCTCGTATTGGATAGTGAATTTTGGATCTGGACGAGACTGCTAATTTGAAGGAATAATGCAACATTAAAATGTATACGATTGGAAGTTGTATTCCAATCTGTATGAGAGAAAAATTAAAATTTGGCGAGGCCTGTAGATGTTCTATATATAAAACAGTTTGTGCCTCGAGCGAGCCCAATCACTGGTTAAAAAAACGGATATATGTTCTATGTATACCGCCACTACGGTATGCTATACATAGAGTGAGCCTGGGAGACATTTTCCCACTTCGAAATGCCAATGTCCCGTACAGTATTTGACCTACCTATTTACTAATATTATCCCCTTGCTGATATGCAAGAGGGGAATCGATATAGTCCATGTCTGTACATACATTAGTAAGACGTTTCAAGTTTCAATAACTTGTGAACCACTTCACTGATTTTGATAATATTTGGTCACAGTGTGTGTTTGGGGATAATGCTTCGTTTCACATATGGCCCAAGGTCAAGGTCACTGAGGGTTTATATTCACCTTGTTTGTAAGCCAAATGTGTTTAATTATATTTTTTTTATTATCAAGCTTGACATTCCAATGAGGGGATTAGCTTAGTAATAACGCTGCTCTTGTTTTTGTGGAAAGTGTTGCACCAGAGTACACATCCGCTCATTCTGACCACTTTTTGTCAATGAACTTTCGTCAATTTTCTCTAACAGATCCATGTGTCAAAATATTGTCATCCTGGGTGTTGAAGGAAATAAAATCCATTAGCGATAATAGTGTTACAGGCATATTTGCCATTAACAAAATAGACATAATGGGATGGCATTATAAACATCCTCTATCCCACTAATACAGTCACCGGGAGCATTGTTTATAGGACCAAAAATATAATTGCTGTATGAATATCAAAAAAGGGGGTGTATGTTATTTGCCTTTGCCTGTTTTTGATTTTTAGCCAAGATTTTAACCCTTCCTACGCTGTAGACGAAAATTGCCGTCTGCTGTTTTTCATTTTTGCTTTAATTCTTAACAAAAAACTGGTTTTGACAGCACATTAGAATCGTCTCCACTGGTCTCCACTGGAGACGATTCTCATGTGCTGTCAAAACCAGGTTTTTGTCAAGTAATATTGAAATTAAAACATTGACAGCAGACGACAACATTTAATTCAGCGTAGTAAGGGTTAAAGCACCTGAAAATATAATACCCAGCTACTGTCTTTTGATTTCAAGTTTGTCTTAGAAACGGTAGGAATTTCTCGGCAAGAAGTAACCTTGAATTAATTCCTGCATACTTTTAATCTAGCTAAGTATGCTGTAGAGGGAGTTTTACCATTTATCCCGAACTGAATTTTTTCATATAGAACTACATGTAAACTAACAATGCATATAATTTGATGATTAAAATTTTGTACATGATATCCCCGTCAACTACAGTGCCTATGTGCCGTGAACACTGGTGCCGTGAAACATTTTACATTTTAAAAAAAAAAAAATTATAGATCCAGGAACATTTGACATTTCTGGGACGACGGTTTGGTGTAGTGGCAGTGCTGAAAATGTTGGTGTTGAAGTAGTTAGAGATCAGTGCTGACGTGTTGCTGCAATGCAATGGGAATTCTGCTATGGCTATGACAAGTGTAAACACGTGTGCAAATGAAACTTTACATACCCAGACTGCCAGAGGCAGAGTGGTGTCGCACTTCAATCGCTGACAATATCCAGTAAATACGAATCAGCCAATATGTCCATCACTATTTGCCGGAGCCACACTGAACATCCATCAACAACTTACATGTGTACAAACAGTAACTGTACAGCTGTTAATTGTAAAATATCTGCCCAGTGACAGTGTGTTTGAAACGCAACGAGTAAGTTGCCGCTCCAAAACTCTCATGAACACACGTGTTTACACAGCTGTGTAATTATTAAATATACTTTAATATTCATGATTCTCGACATTATTAAAAGTAGAAATACGTGTAAAAATGTTTTTGTGTGAAATATGCCAAACTACCTTGACATTAAGCGATGTTTGATTCCAAAAGGCACAGACTTATTTTGTGTGTGCGTAGCAACAATAAAAGTTGTGATGCGGTTATCACTCTAGTCGATTCTCCGATTTTGAGGATGTGGCTGGAGTTATCTTTTGCATTTTAAAGCTATTTGTAGGTGTTGACGGGATAAATAGAATAGTAGGTAAGTGCCGTGAATGGGAAAAAATATCTGGCGCGGCACGGAAACGGGATGGGCGAGGCTCATCCCGTTTCCTAAGCCTTAATTGCCAGATATTTTTTCCCATTGACGGCACTAACCTACTATTCTCTATATGCAGAATTATTACACTGATGTATTACATTATCACAGCCAAAATGGCAAAATGGCTGTGATAATGTAACAAATTCAGTGTAATAATTTGGTTAGAAAATACAATGTATATTTTTTCAATAAAAATTAATAAATTTATCCTTAAATTGAACATTTCTCCCTCAAAGTGTACTTAGCAAGATAAGTATATTTTGCAAGCCTTGACTTCCTACATGTTTTCTATCCTCCAATTGGTATTGGAAGACACTAGCCTGATGATTGGAAATGATTCTAAAGTGCTGTAAATTAACCATGTCATTGATAAGTTAAATGGATAATAAAACAGAATTAGCAGACAACACAATTTAATTCACCAATGTACATGTAGCTTAGTTTCTTTCACCCCTATATGTCTGACATGGGTTTTCCAAGTTAATTTCCATCATGAAAGATTCATTGTCTAATGGTGAATATTACTTTATCCCGTGAACATAGTGCGTATGTGCCGTGAAACACGGTGCCGTGAAACATTTTTGATATCCAGGCAAAACTATTTTTTGCATTTTACAGCCATTTGTAGGTGTTCACAGGATAAATAGAATAGTAAGTTAGTGCCGTGAATGGGAAAAAATATCTGGCGAGGCACGGAAACGGGATGTGCTCTGCAGAGCCTCGCCCATCCCGTTTCCTGAGCCTTGCCAGATATATTTTCCCATTCGCGGCACTAACCTACTATTCTCTATGGGATTCACATCTGAGAGCCAAGTGGCAGTGTACGAGGTGTGTCCGTAAATTTTGTGGATACGATATGAAGAAAAGACGCAATTTTGTCAAATTCAACATGACTACCATAAAATGTTATATTTTATAGATTATATCTGTATATAATTATATCTGAAATCACTCAATCCGTTAACAAAATATCTGTATAATTACATACTAATATAGCGATGGGCGGTGCACGTCGTAAGACGTCGGGTAAACGGACAGCACACACGTATAGCATATGGGCATTACATAGCACCAGAGAGTTTGAACATGTCAACATTTTACTGGGAGTATCTGTTTGACGTCAACGTCATATCCTGAAATTTTTTATAAAAGATAAATGTGGTGTGATCCCAACACCCAAATACTCGTAGCAGCGTCAGAGCGACGTTGAACGTCATCATGACGTCGGGACCTACCCGCTCATTGAAGGTATGTGTATGTTTTTACATGATTATATAATCGTAAATACTGTGTGTATGGACTTGATATTGTACGGTTTTAAAATTGAAATTGCGATCATCATTCAATGGTGAAGTTAAATCTGTTCTGATAATCGTCTATCTGGCTGCATCTTCCATCATTATACCCCCACAAACAAAGTTTGTTGGGGGTACAGTGCAGTCTCCGTTTTTGTTCCACCGTAGACAACACTTGCAAACTCAACGCGAACGCAACGCGAACGCAACGGTTTGCTGTAGCGTTGTATACGTTGTTTAAACGTATAATACGGTTCGTACACGTGTAATACACATTGTCAAACCCGTTTAGTTTAAAGTTTTAAAGCTTGTAATACGTTTAGCTTCAAGGCGAAATAACACGCTTTGGCGTATACATATGTAGCGAGGTGAAAGAGTTGAAACGTGTACCAACGCTTTACCTGGAAGCATGTAGCTATATGAAAGCGTTGAAACGTGTACAACGGTTACAAGTTTTAAACACAAATACCGTCGGACACCCCGATCTCTTCGAGGCGTCCTTGTTTCGTCCCCTTTTTTTTTTCCCTTTTAAAATATCGCGAATATATAACCCTCTAGATCGAGTTCAAAGTACATCGGCGGTGTGATTTAGCACTTCAATTGATCCCTAATCCCTGATGACTAATAAGTCATGCTTTTAACACGACAGATGTACCTTGTCGTTTATCAAAATGTTCGAGAATTGTAGATCACGTGAGCCGGCTCATCAGGATCTGCAGCATTCCTACGTACATTTTATATACACAAAAATGACGCCTAATACAGCGTAATGTAACAGTTCCTAACTTAATATGGAATAGCCCGGGCAGATAGTCCGTGTCAGTTAATTGTGGTTAAATATTACGAACACAGATAAACACAGTGCATGGTCTCTTTATTTTATTTTAACATCATCAGAAATGGCGAGTCTAGGAACTCTCGTATTATCTTTACGCTGAAGCCAGTCTATTTCAGTCACTAATCCGCTATACACCTGTCCCACGCGTGTGTTAAGATTAATCGATATTTGGAGAAACTGAATACACAGCGAGCTGCACACTGGTTTAACACGGATATGGCCCGCGGATATGTGTCATAAATTACTTGGTGGTCAAAACCGGTAAATTTACAAGGTTTATAGCGAAATAGCAGCCGACTGGCAATTTTTCTCGGACCGATTTTTTAAGACTAGTTTTCAAATCTCAATCGGTCTGAGAGTTCAAAAATCGGTCCAGAACCGGAAAACTGAAAATGTTAGAAGCCCTGCAGTGAGTCTAGAAGTATATATACACACACGAAGAACGATCAGAGCATGCGCATTCTACGCGATACAAGGTTGGCATACCAAAACGTGTAATGCGTTAAAACCCGTGGAAACGTGTTATACGTATAACACGGTTTCACCTGTACAGTGCTGTGTACATGTAGATGCGTGTAACCGTTCGTCAAAGAAAGCGTTAAATCGTTTAAACAAGTACGTTTACAACGTTGTATACGCTTACAACCGTTGTAATACGTTTACAACCGTTTGTACACGGATTACACGCTTTTGAAACTTAATACGTTGTTTACAACCGTTGTATACGTTTACAACGTTGTACACGATTACACGCTTTTGAAACTCAATGCGTTGAACACGGTTTGTTCGACTTTCGCGCATGCGCAAGAGTGGGGAAACGCAACGCATGGCCGAAAACGTATTACACGTAGACGACACACGGTTTGAAACGCAACTAACGGAAACTCCACGGATACGCAACGCACAACACTTTGTACACGTATAAACCCGGAACATTTTGACAGAAACAACTGTATATAGGAGTCAGCTTGTCTGTCGGTCGGTCGGTCGGTCGGTCGGTCGGTCGGTCGGTCGGTCGGTCGGTCTGTTGGAAATTCCCTTCCGCTCTATATCTTCTACACCGATGCATGAATTATCAAATGGCTTGGCACAAATGTTTCTCATGATGAGAAGGTGTGTCGCAATCAATAACCATGCACGTACGTCCAAGGTCAAGGTCACAGTTGAAGGTCAAAGGTCAAACCTATCGAAATTCCCTTCCGCTCTATATCTTCTACACCAATGCATGGATTATCAAATGGCTTGGCACAAATGTTTCTCATGATGAGAAGGTGTGTCGCGATCAATAACCACGCACCTACGTCCAAGGTCAAGGTCACAGTTGAAGGTCAAAGGTCAAACCTATCGAAATTCCCTTCCGCTCTGTCTTCTACACCGATGCATGGATTATCAAATGGCTTGGCACAAATGTTTCTCATGATGAGAAGGTGTGTCGCGATCAATAACCACGCACCTACGTCCAAGATCAAGGTCACAGTTGAAGGTCAAAGGTCAAACCTATCGAAATTTCCTTCCGCTCTATGTCTTCTACACCGATGCATGGATTATCAAATGGCTTGGCACAAATTTTTCTCATGATGAGAAGGTGTGTCGCGATCAATAACCACGCACCTATGTCCAAGGTCACAGTTGAAGGTCAAAGGTCAAACCTATCAAAATTCCCTTCCGCTCTATATCTTCTACACCGATGCATGGATTATCAAATGGCTTGGCAAATGTTCTCATGAGAGGAATGTGCGATCATACGCACCTACAAGGTCAAGGTCACGTGAAAGGTCAAAGTAAACATTGATTCCCTTCTCTATACTTCTACACCGATCATGATCAAATGCCTTACAAATGTTTTCTCTATAGAAGTGTTGCATCAATAACAAGGCACCTACACCAAGTCAAGGTACAGTTAAGTCAAAGGTCAAACCTATTGAAATTCCCTTCCGCTCTATATCTTCTACACCGATGCATGGATTATCACACTATGCCCAGGGTCAATGTCACAGACTTGATGCGTTTGAAACCTTAACGCTCGGCTAAATGGCTTATAATAAAAAATGCCTCGTTTTCTTTGGCTGCCAGTGGGGGTATTCGTGTGCCGACAGGCCACATTTCTAGTTGTTATTTAAATTTCGCTACCAAATTGTCAGAGAAATAGAAAATATATTCACCAAAACAATTGTTGATGTTCACCAGCGATGGTCATGTTTAAATCGGTTTCTAGACTAATTAGATGTTTAGATTCTCATCAAAATTTTGGGGAAAAATAGGGTGGGTGGGACACTTTAAATTTTTATTTTCAGGCAATACTAAAACGAGCTGTTGAATGGCATGGCGCTATGTAAATCACTCAGATATTGGGATCGGTATAATACGCGGGCCGCATCATTCTCGTAAATCTAAACCAAATTTTTTTTAATTTAATTTTCTTTTTTTATGAAATGTCAAGACATATTTACAGAGAGAAATAAAACATATACTCCTAATTCGTTTGGCGGATATTTTCGCTGCTAGCATGCAAAGAGTTAAAGATACTTTATGGTGACACAGTCGAGTATTTACACATGGTGTAACGAGTCATTTCGCCTGAAACAGACAAATATTTCTACTGTTTTTCTAGTGATTATCCTCTCGGACTTTCCAAAAGAAGAAATTTCTCGGACCTTTCACTTTTTTTTCCTTTATAGGTCCCGGACCTACTGGTAAAAGCTGCTATTTTCAGGCCCTGGTGACCATACTGTTAACCCATTTCATGCTGAGGATATGCCATTTTGATTGGCAAAAATCATAAACATTTTCTTTAAATGTGCTGAGAAGTATGTTGCGACCACCAGTTGATTTGAGTGGTCGCAACATATACTTTCATTGAGAAATAACATATACTTTCATTGAGAAATAACAAAAATAAAATAAATATTTAAAAAGAATCATACCTGAAATGACATACCTGAAATGAAAGGTGTATTCCGCATGTAATGGGTTAAATGCACATGCACTTCTCATGCAATCAATCCATAGGGATGGGTAGTGGCCTAAGGGATATATATTATAAATTACAATGCGGTTAACCTATTTCTAATGCACTCCTTTACTACTGGCGTAGGAATATATATTGAAATAATTTGCGACCGTTCATCAACAATGATATACCTGTAATGTATGACCATCAGCCAATCAGATTGCATGGTATTTATAGAGTGTATTAGAAAGGGCATTGGACTTCAATACTGGAGCTTGTGAGTTCAATCCTCACCCTAGGCGTGAAAAATACCAACATAGTATTTCCATCCTACTGGTCTGTCGGATGAGACTTTAAACTGTGCTGTTGCTGGCACATTAAACTCATTCACTTTTCAATCAATCCATTGAATAAATCGGGAAAGGGCTACATTGAAACTATCCAGGAATTGCGCAGATCCTCATGAGATGGCTTGCAAACATTGTGAATGTTCTCCATTGTTTAGAAAGTGTTAAAGGACATTAACCTTTAGACCGCTACACACAACAATTGTCGTCTGCTGTTGCTTTTATATCTTGCCATATTTCTCAAATAAAAACATGGTTTGACAGCACTTCAGAATCATTTCCAATGGACATGATTCTAAAGCGCTGTCAAAGCATGTTGTAAATTATTCTGAACTGCTGTCGAAGCAAGTTTTTGATGATAAAAATGGAAAATTGAAAATAAACAGCAGACGACAAAAAATGAAGGTGTAAGGGTTAAACTTTCTGCTTTGTCAATCATTTGTGCTTATTCAGCCAGTAATATCTGGGACACACAATAAATCTTCTCATCGCTAATGCTTCCATTATGACCCATTCCTTAGTGTCTTATAAGGTAACAGCGTTCTTTAATTTAACCTACTCAGTTGAAACCGTGTCATGTAATTTCGTATCTATAGACCTTCAGTCTGTGATTAAGCCATTATTACATCCTTGCGGACATATTACTTGATTTGGCTGGTGATTCCACTTAATTCTGTCTTGATCTATGATATACCGGGCTTAACCCTTTCCCTGATAGAAACGACTTTACATGCCTCTGCAGAAGATGTCTTTTGAAAACATTGTGAGAAAAGGAGAAATTGCTTGTAACAACCATCATTTGACCCAGCATTTGATTCTTTTATTCAGATGTTTTCGATTTGGAAGAGTCGAAATATCGCAAAACAGGGAAAGGGTTTAGGTAGTCTCCTACTTTGTGAGTGCTGACTTGCGAGAAATAACAAGTATCAGTGAGTATTTACGCTTGTGCGTAGAGCGAGTACAATTTACTTGCAAGTGTTGCAAATGTTTGCTCCTGCACTATGCGAGTTCTTAACATTTGTGCATACTCACTAGTGTGTAACACTTGTTGCACTTCATAATTATTCCCTCGCCGATTGGCAAAAGGGGATATAACGTACTTACATGTACATGTACGTTAGTAACACCTTTCATTTTTAGCTCGCCTGCACGAGCTTATGGCATACCCCCGGCGTCATCGGCGTCCACAAACTTAACGTGGTAAATGTCTTATAACTTCTGCTTCCTTTCATGGAACATACATGCATTCCTCAGATGACCCTCTATTATGCTGTAGCAAATCCATGACCCACCACCCAACCCTTACTCTCAAGGTCACAAACTTAGCATGTTCATAAACTTAACGTTGGGGTAAATGTTGTGTAACTTCTGTTTATTTACGGGGAACACCTTCATATTTCATAGATGCATTCATCTGATGATACTCTTATCGTGCTATAGCAAAACCATGACCCACCCCTTTCCCCAAGGTTAAGGTCACAAACTTGGCACATTCATTAACTTTGGGGTAAATGTCTTACAACATCTGTTTCCTGTCTTGGAACGCCTTGATATTTCATACATGCATTCATCTGATGATACTCCATTGTGCTATAGCAAATCCATGACCCACCGCCCACCCATTACCCCAAGGTCAAAGTCACAAACTTAGCACATTCATAAACTTAACGTTGGGGTAAATGTCTTTTATAACACCTGTTTCCTTTCATGGAATGCCTTGATATTTCATAAATGCATTCATCTGATGATACTCTATCATGCTATAGCAAATCCATGACCCACCCCTTTCCCCAAGGTCAAGGTCACAAACTTAACACATTCATTAACTTAACGTTGGGGTAAATGTCTTATAACATCTGTTTCCTTTCATGGAACGCCTTGATATTTCATACATGCATTCCTCAGATGACCCTCTATAATGCTGTAGCAAATCCACGACCCACCACCCAACCCTTACCCCAAGGTCAAGGTCACAAACTTAGCATGTTCATAAACTTAACGTTGGTGTAAATATTGTGTAACTTCTGTTTCTTTACAGGGAATGCTTTGATATTTCATACATGCATTCATCTGATGATCCTCTATTGTGCTACAGCAAATTCATGACCCACCCCCATCCCTTTCCCCAAGGTCAAGGTCACAAACTTAGCACATTCATACATGCATTCTCATGTGAATAGCTATCATGCTGTAGAAAATCACCAACTTAGTGCGTTCATAAACTTGACGTTGGGTTAAATTTTGTATAACTTGTTTTCAGGGAGCACATTGATATTTCATACATGCATTCAGCTTAATATGCTATATCATGCTATAGCAAATCCACGACCCACCTTCCACCACTGACCCCAATGTCAAGGTCCACCACACACCCCTTAACCCAAGGTCAAGTTATATAATATTCATGTTTGTTATACAACTGTGCCTTGTTTGTAAGGAAAAACTGTTCATTTTTTTTTTTTTATTATCAAGGCTGCTAGCGAGGGGATTAGTGATAATGATGCCATTGATTAGTGATAATGATGCCATTGATTAGTGATAATGATGCCATTGATTAGTGATAATGATGCCATTGATTAGTGATAATGATGCCATTGATTAGTGATAATGATGCCATTGATTAGTGATAATGATGCCATTGATTAGTGATAATGATTAGTGATAATGATGCCATTGATTAGTGATAATGATGCCATTGTTCATGCTAATGTTTGAACTGGTGCATTAACCATATTTGGAATTTGTTTTCTCCGAAAAATCAGAATGACACTGACGAGCTGTAGATCTTGATGAGATTGATTGTTAATTACGAGCCGGTTCGTCTTCATCTACAGAGTTTGGAATTTAAATGTTGGCTTCATGGTCAGTCGGGTTGAAAAAGTTAAAAGTTCACAAACAGAGCTTAGGAAATGGTTCATTATTTGGGGTTGTAAGAACTATTAGGCTTCACTTCAATTCGGGCAATGCATTTTAGGCAATTATACATATTAAATTTAAATATGTACAACCGTTAACATCTTTTTAGAAATAATACAAATATTACCTACCTTTAACATTTTTTTATGGGACTATGACATGGGAGTAAAAAAACGACAGATTGTTAACATTATTTTTAGCTTGTTATTCAACCGCCACCGAATGGTGAGGGGGGCTTATAGTAGTTACCTGATACCGGCGTCCGTAACACGTACGTACGTAAACGTACCTACGTACGTACGTACGTCCCGAAACCTTAACACTCGGGTACAAATGGTCTTATAATTTCTGTTTCCTTGCTTGGAATCTTGCTTCACATTTCACACACGCATTGCTCCAATGGTCCTCTACCGCCCTGTGACAAATCCACATTCGTGTCCCGCCCACCCCCGCTAAGCCCAGGGTCAAGGTCCCCCCCCCCCCCCCCCCCCCCCCCCCCCCCCCCCACAGACTTGGTGTCGTCGAAAACCTTAACAACTCAGAGTAAATGGCTTATAATCCCCCCCCCCCCCATCTGTTTCCTTGCTCGGATCTGCTTCACATTTTTGACACGCATTACTCCAATATCCTCAACCGCCCTGTGACAAAATCCACATTCGTCTCGCCCCTAGCTATGCCCGGTCAACCCCCCCCCCCCGGTCACAGACTTGGTGCGTTTGAAACCTTAACGCTCTGAGGGTAAATGCATTATACTTTCCCCCCCCCCTCTGTTTCCTTGCTCGGATCTGCTCACATTTTCCCCCAACCCCCCCCCCCCCCCCCCCCCCCCAACACACATCCGCAGTGCTCCAATGCTCCTACCACCGCCCCTGTGACCAAATTCACGTGATTTGTCCTGCCCCCGCTAAGCCTTGGGTCAAGGTCACAGACTTGGTGCGTTCGAAACCTTAACGCTCGGGTAAATGGCTTATAATTTCTGTTTCCTTTCTCGGATCTGCTTCACATTTCACACACGCATTGCTCCAATGGTCCTCTACCGCTCTGTGACAAATCCACATTCGTCCCGCCCCCGCTAAGCCCAGGATCAAGGTCACAGACTTGGTGCGTTTGAAACCTATACGCTCGGGTAAATGGCTTATAATTTAAATATGCCTCATTTACTTTGTCTGCCAGCGGGGGCATTCGTGCGCCGACAGGCCGCATTTCTAGTTTTGTTTTCTTTGACCAAGCCAACTTTCGGAGTTTCCATTTATTTACATATTATACAACGTATTATGTATTCACCTTGTACGGGCGGGCGGCAGGCGGGCACAGCTTGTCCATGCAATAACTAGAGTTCTACTTGACTGATCGTAACCAAATGTGGTATACATGTTTATCACGGCATGATGAAGAAGCCTATTTTCGCACTCTATCCTTCCCTACGCAATAACTGAAGTTCTACTTCACCGATCATAAACAAATTCAGTATACATGTTTATCACGGCAAGACGAAGAAGCTTATTTTGATTTTCAAACATTTCCCATGATAGCGCGATATCGTCGGCATTTTGGCATACGTCCGTCCGTTCGTCCGTGTGTCCGGTTAAAGTTTTTTGGTTAAAGTTTTTCCATCTACTATATCTATTTTTTTAGTGTCCATGCCTCGCCCCAAGGCGCGACATGCAGGCCACGGCTATCTAGTCTACAAAAAGTGGGTATAATTGTATCCCCCGGACTCCGTCGGGGGATACTATGGATTTGACAGCGCGCCTCGTCCGCCGCAGACACTTTTTGTCCGGAGCATAACTCGAACACCCTTTGGAATATTTTCATGAAACTTCACACATGCATAGACCACGACCCGAAGGTGTGTCGCGCACAAGAATGACAACTCTTGCATAGCTAATTTTTGAGTTATCTCCCTTTTTTGTTTCTCGCACTGATTTCGTGTCCGGAGCATAACTCCACCACCCTTTGGAATATTTTCATGAAACTTCACACATGTATAGACCACGACCCGAAGGTGTGTCGTGCACAAGAATTACAACTCTTGCATAGCTAATTTTTGAGTTATCTCCCTTTTTTGTTTCGCGCACTGATTGACCATAACTCGACCACCCTGTGGGAATATTTTTTTTATGAAACTTAACACATTCAATTAGACCACGAACCGAAGGTGTGTCGTGCACAAGAATCACAACTCTTGCATAGCTAATTTTTTAGTTATTTCCCTTTTTTGTTTTCGCGCACTGATTTCCTGTCCGGAGCATAACTCCGACCCACCCTTTGGAATATTTTCATGAAACTTGTTCACACATGCATAGAACCACGACCCGGAGGTGTGTCACGCACAAGAATGACAACTCTTGTGTAGCTAATTTTTGAGTTATCTCCCTTTTTTGTTTTGCGCACTCTACAAACTGGACAATAATGCATGAAGACCCGTTTTCTCGTCTGCTCTGTACACCTTTTCTCGTGTGCTCTGTACACCTTACCTGTAGAGAGAACAATAGAGACTGGGAGAACCATGTGCTAGCATGGGCTTGCATGTGCAAATGTCCAGCGCTTGACCACTGCTGACCACAGGTAATTTATACAGGTAAATTACTACATTGGGTACTGTGTTGAAAATATTGTGGCATTATGTGGACCTGTGCAGATATATGTAGATAAATATAGGACTATTAAAAAAAAATCTGGGCTCCAGTAGCAAGTATAGGATAGACACTTCGTGGAGTTGGATACGAGATATATCACGAGACCGTTAGGTCGAGTGATATATCTCGTGTCCAACTCCACGAAGTGTCTATCTGACTTAGACCACGTGACTTTCAGGTGCGTATCTAACTATTTTATTTTGGGTATACAAAACGGAAATGTATTCCATTTCACGACAATTGGAAGCGTCACAGATAATACATACATGTATGAACGTAATATTTTTCATTTGAAGCAAATAGAAGTAATGTAGTCGAATTGGTCAGCACACGTTCATTGAAATTGGACGTTTTTAGTCATACACCGCATAGTGAAAATGACCCGGTCTCGACATGCCAAAATGCACCAGCTACGCACCTGAGTACTCCATACGTCAGACTTCCCCGTGCAACTCAATGCTACATGTACATTGTACACTCTCCACAATCATTCATTACACATGTGCGCCACAGTTTACTGTGTACTTCTATATAGTGTGATATGGATACGTTGGGCCAAATACGTTGATACAAATTGGAAGGTAAAAATTGAATTGGCGGCATGGAAGACATACTTCAATAAAACTGTTAATTGACTTATTTTTCTATTTTCATCTTATTCTGTCCCGCCCATTTTAACGTCGCAAAAGCGCGTCACTGACATATTATGTGAAATGTCCACGAACAGTGTAGACCCTGATCAGACTATGCGTATGGTCGGGCTGATGGGGCTACACTGGTCGCATCCTATCTAGGCACATTTTGTCGTGACGCTTCACATATGTGGCGCGTCATGAGAACATGTGCGCAATTATTAAAAGCACTGAATGTTCCTATGACGAACAGCGAACAGCGTAGACCATGATCAGACTGTGCGGATGAGCAGGCTGATCTGGGGCTACGCTGATCGCAGCCCCAATGGGCACGATTTGTCATGACGCGTCACATATATCGGTACGAGAGAACAGACGCCGACATTTGAGAAAACCATGTTTATCGCCATACGTTATTTGTGTAAAATAAATGTGATTCATTTTTATATTTGGAGTAAATGTGCTCGAAAGTTGGTGGTAATTTCACTGGAATGAAAATTAAAAAAATGGACGACTTTCGAGCTCATTTACTCTAATTATGAAAATGAATAAAAATTATGTTACACACATTACGTATGGCGATAAAGATGACTTTCTCAAATTTCAGCGTCAAAATTGGGTTCGGTCGCTTGAGGTGTGCTTCACGTGCCTGCACGTTTAATAGATAGGATCATTTCGTCTGTATATGGGATATATACGGACGAAATACTCCAATATGATTGGACTATATTGCTTGGCAGTGGTCTAAGCATTATTATTTTTAAACTTTTTTTTTCCATTTTTTTTTTTTTTTCCATTTTTTTTTTCATTCTTTTTTTTTTAAATTTTGTTTTTTCATTCTTTTTTTTTCTTTTTTTTTTTTCATTTTTTTTTTTTCATTTTTTTTTTTTCAAATTCTTTTTCAATTTTTGTCTAGTAGCATAAGGTCGTAAGTGCTATATACAGACTATTCACCTGTGCATGTGCTAGCATGTGCAACTGACCACTGACCACTTACAGGTAATTTATACAGGTAAATGATTATATTACATTTCCGTAAACTGTGTTGAAAATATTGTGGCAATATGTGGACCTGTATATATATGATATGTAGATAAATATAGGACTATTAAAAAACATTCTGGGCTCCAGTAGGGAGCATTATTCTTTTATTTGTTTTAAATTTAATTATTTTTTTCCATTTTTTTTTTTATTCTTTTTCAATTTTTTACCTGACCACTAACTTATTACAGGTAATTTATACAGGTACATTATTACATTTCCGTAACTATTAACAAAAATTTTGGGCTCCAGTAGCGAGCATTATTATTTTATTTTTTTTTTGTATATTACATTTCCGTAAACTGTGTTGAAAATATTGTGGCATTATGTGGACCTGTGCAGATATATGTAGATAAATATAGGACTATTAAAAAAAATTCTGGGCTCCAGTAGCAAGCATTATTATTTTTAATTTTTTTTTAAAAAAAATACATTTTTTTTTTTCAAATTCTTTTTCAATTTTTGTCTAGTAGCATAAGGTCGTAAGTGCTATATACAGACTATTATCATATAATAAAACAATTATTGACTAGTGAGCCATAGAATATAATCTGATATTCTATGGCTCACTAGTCAATAATTGTATAATATGTTGGGGCCAGTGAAAATTGCTTTCGGGCCCAGGCTCGAGGTCAAGGCGGGACAAGGCGAGGCATCTGATTCCGCGGAATTCTTGTTTACTTATCTCCCTTTGTTGTTTCGTGCTCTGATTTTGTATCCAGAGCATAACTCGAACACCCTTTGGAATATTTTTATGCCCACCACGATAGTGGAGGGGGCATTTAGTGTTACCCTCGTCCGTCCGTCCGTCCGTCCGTCCGTCCGCACACACGAATGGGTACTTGTTGTAAGCGTACGGGGATCTTATTGGGTAGGGTTAGGATAGTGTTGGGTACTCTTGTTGGGTATTTTTATACAGTAAAAAAACCAACAAGTATTCATTCGTAGGAACGTGCGTCCCGTCCTCCCGTCCATCCGTCCGTCACAAAACTTTAACACTCGGGTAAATGTCTCATAATTTCTTCATCTTCGACCGATCTGCTTCATATTTCATACACATTGCTTGAGGTTCACTACCGCCCTGTGCAAATCCACGTTCGTCCTGCCCCCGCAAGCCCAGGGTCAAGGTCACATACTTGGTGCTCAAAAACTTTGAACACTCGGGTTAATATTTCTTATATATGTTTTTCTTTCACGATTCAGCTTCATATTTCATATACACATTGCTTCTAATGGTCCTCTACCGCCCTGTGCCAACTCCACATTCGTCCTGCCCCCGCAAGCCCAGGGTCAAGGTTACATACTTGGTGCTTCAAAAACTTTAACACTCGGGTAATATCTTATAATTTCTGTTTTCTTTCACGGATCAGCTTCATATTTCATATACACATTGCTCTAATGGTCCTCTACCGCCCACCTGTGCAAAATTCCACGTTTGGCTGCCAGCGCTCCGGAGCCCAGTGTCCAGTTTGTCAGGTCATACTTCAAAAACTTTAACTCTCAGGTAAAAGAAAATTTTGAATTTGGCCTCATTTATTATCAAAGCAATATGTGGGACATCCGTGTTCTATGAACACATTTTCTAGTTTATTAAACTTCACACATGCATAGAAGACGACCCAAAGGTGTGTCGCACGTAAGAATGACAACTCTTGCGTCGTTAATTTCTTAGTTATCTCCCTTTGTTGTTTCGTGCACTGATTTCGTGTCTGGAGCATAACTCGAACACCCTTTGGAATATTTTCATGAAACTTCACACATGCATAGCCACGACCCTAAAGGGTAGTACCACGACCTAAAGTGTGTCCCGCAAGAATGACTACTCTTGCATCACTATTCTTTAGTTATCTCCCTTTGTTTTTCCGTCACTGATTTTGTCTCCGGAGCATAACTCGAACACCCTTTTTAGCTCGACTATTCGAAGAATAAGTAGAGCTTATGTTGTCGCGTCGGCGTCGGCGTCACCGTCACGCCTTGGTTAAGGTTTTTAGTCAAGCTTGTATATGGAATACTACTGGCCCTACCACCCACCATACTTGGACAACTTCATCTCCTAGTGATGTACATCAATAACCCCTGATCTATATTTGACCTTGACCTACATTTCCTCTTGAATTACTTGGTTAATTCCCCTTGGTTAAGGTTTTTAGTCAACCTTGGTTAAGGTTTTTAGTCAAGTTTGTATATGCAATACTACTGGCCTACACCCACCATACTTGGACAACTTCATCTCTAGTGATGCACATCAATAACCCCTGATCTATATTTGACCTTGACCTACATTTCCTCTTGAATTACTTACTTAATTCCCTTGGTTAAGGTTTTTAGTCAACCTTGGTTAAGGTTTTTTTTCAAGCTTGTACATTGAATACTATTGTGCATCCAGACACCATACTTCGACAACCTTTTCTCATAGGTATGTACATCAATAACCCCTGATCTATATTTGACCTTCACCTACATTTCCTCTTCTATTACTTACTTAATTCCTTTTGGTTAAGGTTTTTAGTCAACCTTCTATATGGAATACTACTGGCCCTACACCCACCATACTTGGACAACTTCATGATGTACATCAACAACCCCTGATCTATATTTGACCTTGACCTACATTTCCTCTTGAATTACTTAATTCCCCTTGGTTAACGTTTTTAGTCAAGCTTGTAGATGGGATACTCCTGGCCCTACACCAACCATACTTGGACAACTTTATCTCCTAGTCATGTACATCAACAACCCCTGACCTATATTTGACCTTGACCTACATTTAACCTTGAATTACTAACTTAATTCCCCTTGGTTAAGGTTTTTACTCGACCTTGGTTAAGCTTTTTACTCAAGCTTGTACATGGAATACTATTGTGCATACAGACACCATAATTGGACAACCTTTTCTCATAGTGATGTACATCAATAACCCCTGATCTATATTTGACCTTGACCTACATTTCCTCTTGAATTACTTACTTATTTCTCTTTGGTTTTTTTAAGGTTTTTAGTCAAGCTTGTAGATGGAATACTCATGGCCCTACACCAACCATACTTGAACAACTTCATCTCCTAGTGATGTACATCAACAACCCCTGACCTATATTTGACCTTGACCTACATTTAACCTTAAATTACTTACTTAATTCCCCTTGGTTAAGGTTTTTACTCAACCTTGGTTAAGGTTTTTAGTCAAGCTTGTAGATGGAATACTATTGTGCATACAGACACCATACTTGGATAACTTTTTCTAATAGGGATGTACATCAATAACCCCTGACCTTTAGTTTACCTTCACCTACATTTAACCTTCAATTACTTGGTTAATGTTTATAGTCAAGCTTGTATATGGAATACTTCTGGGCCTACATCAACCATACTTGGACAACTTCATCTCCTAGTGATGTACATCAATAATCCCTGACCTATATTTGACCTTGACCTACTTTTATCCTTGGATTACTTAGTTATCTCCCCTTGGTTACGTTTTTTACTCAAGCTTGTATATGGAATACTCCTGGGCCTACAGCAACCATACTTGGAAAACCACGCATCTATGTCCAAAGTCAAGGTCACTGTTGAAGGTGAAAGGTCAAACCTATTGAAATTCCCTTCCGCTCTATATCTTCTACACCGATGCATGGATTATCAAATGGCTTGGCACAAATGTTTCTCATGATGAGAAGGTGTGTCGCCATCAATAACCACGCACCTACGTCCAAGGTCAAGGTCACAGTTGAAGGTCAAAGGTCAAACCTATTGAAATTCCCTTCCGCTCTATATCTTCTACACTGATGCATGGATTATCAAATTGCTAACCACGCACCTACGTTCAAGGTCACAGTTGAAGGTCAAAGGTCAAACCTATTGAAATTCCCTTGCGCTCTATATCTTCTACACCGATGCATGGATTATCAAATGGCTTGGCACAGATGTTTCTCATGTTGAGTAGGTGTGTCACAATCAATAACCACGCACCTACGTCCAAGGTCAAGGTCACAGTTGAAGGTCAAAGTTCAAACCTATTGAAATTCCCTTCCGCTCTATATCTTCTACACCGATGCATGGATTATCAAATGCCTTGGCACAAATGTTTCTCAGGATGAGAAGGTGTGTCGCGATCAATAATCACGCACCTACATCCAAGGTCAAGGTCACAGTTGAAGCTCAAAGGTAAAAAATATTGAAATTCCCAAATGGCTTGGCACAAATGTTTCTCACGATGAGAAGGTGTGTCGCGATCAATAACCACGCACCTACGTCCAAGGTCAAGGTCACTGTTGAAGGTCAAAGGTCAAACCTATTGAAATTCCCTTCCTCTCTATGTCTTCTACACCGATGCATGGATTATCAAATGGCTTGGCACAAATGTTTCTCATGATGAGAAGGTGTGTCCCGATCAATAACCACGCACCTACTTCCAAGGTCAAGGTCACAGTTGAAGGTCAAAGGTCAAACCTATTGAAATTCCCTTCCGCTCTATATCTTCTACACCGATGCATGGATTATCACACTATGCCCAGCGTTAAGGTCACAGACTTGATGCGTTTGAAACCTTAACGCTCGGCTAAATGGCTTATGATCAAAAATGCCTCGTTTTCTTTGGCTGCCAGTGGGGGTATTCGTGTGCCGACAGGCCACATTTCTAGTTTCCCTTGGTTAATGTTTTTAGTCAACCTTGGTTAAGGTTTTTATGTAGGCCGCAGCCACCTTCTTTGTCAAGCTATGTGTACATCGACAACCCTCGTAGTCGAGCTATGCTGTTCTCCTACAGCTCTTGTTTCAAACTACTTGTGTATCTGGTGAGGGGGATACACATGCGCTTGTCGACAAGCGTCCCTTTCTAGTTATGTTATCCAAGTGTCTATGCTTGGAAAAAACCTGGCTTTCGTGCCTTTGTCTCGTTTCTTGTTCATACATGCATTCCTCAGATGACCCTCTATCATGCTGTAGCAAATCCATGACCCACCGCCCACCCCTTACCCCAAGGTCAAGGTCACAAACTTAGCATGTTCATAAACTTAACGTTGGGGTAAATGTTGTGTAACTTCTGTTTATTTACAGGGAACGCCTTCATATTTCATACATCTGATGATACTCTATTGTGCTATAGCAAATCCATGACCCACAGCCCATCCCTTACCCCAAGGTCAAGGTCACAAACTTAGCGTATTCATAAACTTAACGTTGGGTAAATGCCTTGTAACATCTGTTTTCTTTCATGGAACGCCTTGATATTTCATACATGCATTCCTCAGATGACCCTCTATCATGCTGTAGCAAATCCACGACTGACCACCCAACCCTTACCCCAAGGGCAAGGTCACAAACCTAGTACATTCATAAACTTAACGTTGGGGTAAATGTTGTGTAACTTCTGTTTATTTACAGGGAATGCCTTCATATTTCATACATGCATTCATCTGATGATACTCTATCGTACTATAGCAAATCCATGACCCACCCCCACCCCTTTCCCCAAGGTCAAGGTCAAGGTCACAAACTTAGCACATTCATAAACTTAACGTTGGTGTAAATGTCTTGTAACATCTGTTTCCTTTCATGGAACGCTTTGATATTTCATACATATGCATTCATCTGATGATACCCTATCGTGCCACCCACCCCTTACCCCAAGATCAAGGTCAGAAACTTAGCTCATTCATAAACTTAACGTTGGGGTAAATGTCTTATAACATCTGTTTCCTTTCATGGAACACCTTGATATTGCATACATGCATTCCTCAGATGACCCTCTATCATGCTGTAGCAAATCCACAACCCACCACCCAAACCTTACCCCAATGTCAAGGTCACAAACTTAGCATGTTCATAAACTTATTGTTGGGTAAATGTTGTGTAACTTCTCTTTCTTTACAGGGAACGCTTTGATATTTCATACATGCATTCATCTGATGATCCTGTATTGTGCTACAGCAAATCCATGACCAACCCCCCACCCCTTTCCCCAAGATCAACATCATAAACTTAACGTTGGAGTAAATGTCTTTTTATAACTTCCGTTTCTTTACAGGGAACGCCTTGATACTTCATACGTGCATTCATCTGATAATCCTCTATTGTGCTACAGCAACTCCATGACCCCCACCCCTTTTCCCAGTGTCAAGGTCACAAACTTAGTACATTCATACATGCATTCCTCATGTGAATAGCTATCATGCTGTAGAAAATCACCAACTTGCGTTCGTAAACGTAGCGTTGGGTCAAATTTTGTTTTACTTCTGTTTTCAGGGAGCGCATTGATATTTCATACATGCATTCATCTTAATATGTTATATCATGCTATAGCAAATCCACGACCCACCTTCCACCACTGACCTCAATGTCAAGGTCCACCGCACACGTACCCTTAACCCAAGGTCAAGTTATATAATATTCATGTTTGTTATACAACTGTGCCAAGTTTGAGTGAAGTCTGCCAACAGGCGAGCTTCGTTGTCTTCTGACAACTCTTGTTAAATGTTCGCACTATGTATCCTTGTCCACGCAATAGATCAACTTCTACTTGACCGATCGTAACCAAATTTGGTATAAATTTTTATCATGGTAGGACGAAGAAGCCTATTGATTGTCAAACAAATTCCAATTACTTATCTCCCCTTGGCAGTCATTTTTAGCTCGACTATTCGAAGAATAGTTAGAGCTTTTGTAGCCACCCCGGCGTCGGCGTCACCGTCACACCTTAGTTTAAACAATATTTATTTCAAATAATATACATGTATATATATGCATCAAAATACATATAAAGTAACAGTGAATAAGGATTAGAAAACAAGCTCGAAGAGCTTATGTGAATTCTTCTCCTTGAGTAAAGCATCAGTAAATGGGAATGTGTCAAGAATGCATATAATCTATACATATGTAAGTTTTGTTTGATAATTGAAGGAAAAAGAGTTATCCCAAGCATGCGCTCCGAACCTAGGCATTGAATTCAATTGAACTGTTATAACGATATACGACTAACATTTGTCCTGCTATTGGCAGTTTACAAGATAATCGTTACAAACCGTTCAGTCGCAGGGGCAGTCTCCCGTCATGCAGTGAAACGTTTAGAGGCAATAATGAATTGTTGAACCCTTTGGAATACAATGCTGTTTTCATTGTCCATTAAAAATTTGCTGCCGTAAATTAAGTTATTATGGATCGGTGGACAAGGAAGAGATGACAAATATCTTTGTCTTTGATTTGTATAAAGGGGACATGAGACAATGTAGTGATTAGCATTTTCGATTGCGCCACAGGCGCATGTAGCGCTATCAACTATTGATTTCCGGAATAAGTCGTAGTTCAGCGCGCTACACCCTAGCCGGATACGAGTCAGGAGAATTTGGCCTTGTCGATTAGTAGCTGTGTTGTAGTAGGTTGGTGGTTTACGCAAGTTAACATTTAGTACATTCTTAAACGAGTTAAGGGTTGGGCTGTTTCTTGCATTCGAGGATAGGGGAATTCCATTCTTTTATGGTAGATGGAAGAAATGAATCTTGATACAGTTTTAGTACGTGTGTGTATTAATGGAATGTCTTCGTCGTTTCTTAGCCTGTATCGAGTTTGTGTTTGTTCGGGGATTAAATTACTCAGATAAGTTGGTGTCATATTGTGTTTCATTTTGTAGAATAAAAGTAATTTGTGTTTTCTTCTTCGCTGTTCGAGGCTTTCCCATTGGGTTTCTGTGTAAAGTTTGTCTATACTGCATAGTTTAGTTGCACCAGTAACAATTTGTGCGGCCTCAATTTGTATGGATTCTAGTTCATTTTTTAGTTCTGTTGAACAATTATCCCAAGTACTATCGCTATATTCGAGCAAGGGGCGTATGGTGGAGAAGTATGCTTTTTCTAGTGACTTTCTATTTAATGTAAATTTTAAACAACGAAGCAATCCAATGCGTTGCCAGGTGCGACTAATGACCGATGAAATGTGAGGCTGCCATTTACCAGTATCGGAAAATACGATACCTAGGTGTTTATGAGTTTCAACTTCTTTTATTACGGTATTGTCATAAGCAGGGGAGAATGAAGTCGTCTATTTTGTTTTCTGGATATCAACATAGCCTCTGATTTATTTGGGTTAAAGTCTACAAGCCATATCGTCGACCAGTTATGTATTTTGTCAAGGTCGCCGTTTAGAATACGCGAAGCAGTGATTGGTTCCTCAACTATAAAGTAAAGACTTGTGTCGTCCGCGAATAATCGTATGTTTGAATTAATCTCATTAACTATGTCATTAATATAGATGAGAAATAAGAGTGGCCCTAAGATTGAACCTTGTGGTACACCAGCATTAATATTTTTCCACTGAGAATGTGTGTTATGTATTACTACACGCTGCTGTCATTTGGAAAGATAGGAAGAGAACCATTTATGAAGGTACCGTCACGCCTTGGTTAAGGTTTTTAGTCAAGCTTGTATATGGAATACTCCTTCCCCTACGCCCACCATACTTGGACAACTTCATCTCCTATTGATGTACATCAATAACCCCTGATCTATATTTGACCTTGACCTACATTTCCTCTTGAATTACTTAGTTAATTTCCCTTTGTTAAGGTTTTTAGTCAACCTTGGTTAAGGTTTTTAGTCAAGCTTGTACATGGAATACCAATGTGCATACAGACACCATACTTGGACAACCTTTTCTCATAGGGATGTACATCAATAACCCCTGATCTATATTTGACCTTGACATACATTTCCTCTTGAATTACTTAGTTAAAATTCCCCTTGGTTAAGGTTTTTAGTCAAGCTTGTAGATGGAATACTCCTGGCCCTACACCAACCATACGTGGACAACTTCATCTCCTAGTGATGTACATCAACAACCCCTGACCTATATTTGACCTTGACCTACATTTAACCTTGAATTACTTAGTTAATTCCCCTTGGTTAAGGTTTTTTGTCAAGCTTATATATGGAATACCCCTGACCCTACACCCACCATACTTGGAAAACTTCATCTCCTAGTGATGTACATCAACAACCCCTGACCAATATTTGACCTTGACCTACATTTAACCTTGAATTACTTAGTTAATTCCCCTTGGTTATTGTTTTTAGTCAACCTTGGTTAATGTTTTTAGTGAAGCGTGTACATGGAATACTAGTGTGCATACAGACACCATACTTGGACAACCTTTTCTCTTAGGGATGTACATCAATAACCCTTGATCTGTATTTGACCTTGACCTACATTTCCTCTTGAATTACTTAGTTAAATTCCCCTTGGTTAAGGTTTTTAGTCAAGCTTGTAGATGGAATACTCCTGGCCCTACACCAACCATACTTGGACAACTTCATCTCCTAGTGATGTACATCAACAACCCCTGACCTATATTTGACCTTGACCTACATTTAACCTTCAATTGCTTAGTTAATTCCCCTTGGTTAAGGTTTTTAGTCAACCTTGGTTAAGGTTTTTAGTCAAGCTTGTACATGGAATACTATTGTGCATACAGACACCATACTTGGACAACCTTTTCTCATAGGGATGTACATCAATAACCCCTGATCTATATTTGACCTTGACCTACATTTCCTCTTGAATTACTTAGTTAATTCTCCTTGGTTATGGTTTTTAGTCAACCTTGGTTAAGGTTTTTAGTCAAGCTTGTAGATGGAATACTATTGTGCATACAGACACCATACTTGGATAACTTTTTCTCATAGGGATGCAATAACCCCTACCATAGTCAATTCATACCCCTTGAAACCTAATATGGATACTTGTACCTACATTTAACCTTGAATTGCATTTTAGTCTTTCCCCTTGGTTAAGGTTTGTACTCAAACTTAGTTAAGGTTTATAGTCAAGCTTGTATATGGAATACTCCTGGGCCTACAGCAACCGTACTTGGACAACTTCATCTCCTAGTGATGTACATCAATAATCCCTGGCCTATATTTGACCTTGACCTACTTTTACCCTTGAATTACTTAGTTATTTCCCCTTGGTTAAGGTTTTTAGTCAAGCTTGTATATGCAATACTCCTGGGCCTACAGCAACCATACTTGGACAACTTCATCTCTTAGTGATGTACATCAATAACCCCTGACCTATATCTGACATTGACCTACATTTAACCTTGAATTACTTAGTTAATTTCCCTTGGTTAAGGTTTTTTGTCAACCTTGGTTAAGGTTTTTATGCGGGCCGCGGCCACCTTCTTTGTCAAGCTATGTGTACATCGACAACCCTCGTAGTCGAGCTATGCTGTTCTCCTACAGCTCTTGTTAATTTTCGCGCTCTGTATCCTTGTCCACGTAATAACTCAAGTTCTACTTCACCGATCGTAACCAAATTCGGAGTACATGTTTATCACGGCAAGACAAAGAAGCCTATTGATTTCCGATGACTTATCTACCCTTGTCAACCGTTTTTAACTGTTTTTTTTGTTTTTTTAATCCCGGCTATTGGATTGGCGAAAGCCGGGCGGGTGCGTCCATAATCAATGTTAAGTTTTCTATTAAATGTCCATTTCTCTGTTACTGTACAACCTAGGACCACCAAACTTTGACAGCTTCATCAATATTCATATTCACTTTGTATGTGAAAATAACATATTTAGAAGCAAATATTGGATGGGGGCAACTATTAGAGAGTGGGCTACTACTATAATAAATACAGTAGCTGTATTGCATGCCGTATAATAATTAAAGCATATGGGGTCAAATGAGTGGTCACAACATTACTTTTTTTGCATAAATAAGGGAAATAGTTATAGTTTCCGTCTGCAAAATTGTTTGTATATTCAGCTGTACATAAACTTGGAAAAGTCGCGGGAATACTGGACGAAGGCCGGAAGGCCTCGTCCAGTATTCCCGCGACTTTTCCAAGTTATGTATGTCAATTGTTAGGTGACAATGAGGAACTGACATAGTTGTATTGCATGGTATACACAGCTAAAATTAACCCTTACTACGCTGAATTAAATTCTGTCGTCTGCTGGAAATGTTTTATTTTCATCAGTTCTTGATAAAAACCTGTTTTGGCAGTGCATGAGAATCATCTCATGTGCTGACAAAGCGGGTTCTTTGTTAAGAATTAAGGCAAAGGTGAAAAACAGCAGACGACAATTTTTTGTCTCCGGGGTATAGTGAGGGTTAAAGAATGCTGTTGTCAAATGAGCATTTAGTTGTGTGTATAAATATAAGAAATATCTATGTTTTTCCATCAGCAAAATTATTTGCATCCTCAGCCGTGTGTTGCTGACGAGCGTTATATTGAATGGCGTTCTCAGATATAATCAAAGAATATGAGGTTCAAATGAATGGTCACACATACTTTTCTGCATAAATAAGAGAAATATTTATATGTTTGTGTCAGCAAAATTGATATCCTCAGCTGTATGTCTATTTGTCACAATGGGTAACTGAAGTAGCTGCTGTATTGCACAATATTTATATTTTTATCATGTCAGGAAAATTGCTGATACCCTCAGCTGTACGTCGATTGTTATGTCACAATGGTAACTGCAGTAGTAACTGTATCACATCATGCATGCATTGCACAGCTACAATCAAAGGATATTGGGGAATGGGGAATAATAAAGGCACTCAACTGTCACTGCATAATTGCTGGTTTATTCAGTTACAATAACAATGGAAAAATGGTAGGGGATAATGGCTGACATTTATGACTCGCTCAACAGGGAATTGTCTGTATAGTTCATTTGCACTGTTGTTCAATATTAATTCACTTTTGCTGTTTGGAAGGCAATGCATAGGCAACCAATTCAGCCCCGAAATAGATGACAATGCATGGTTAATCCTTTCAACACTAGAGACCTGTCCTAATACTTGCAAACAGTGTAGATCATGATGAGCTGGCTCGTAACGAGCCGTCTCATCAAGATCTGCACCATTTGTGTATATGTTTTGCAAAATGACCCCTGTTTCTGCATAATGGAACACTTTCATACTCAACACGAAACAGTTCACGTCAGTTTCTTAGGGCACTTTATTATCACGCCCGTTTGCGGTCGGCGTGATAGTTGTCATTTTTGGCGAGTGTCCATCATTTGCGTTTAAGTTTTTAAGTACCCAATATCTACACAACCCTAAGTCTGATTGACTTGAAACTTCACATTACCTATTTATCTTCATTCATATTTTCATTCTATAGCCCACCAATGCGGCCCCATGCCCATTGTCGAGGACAAGTTACTTTGATATTTGTGTTAAATCTTTTGCAAAATCTGCGTTAAAGTTTTTAAATACCCAATATTTCCACAATCCGATTGTTCTAACCAGATACATACATACCGTGACCATCAAATGCCTCGGCGGCGTGATGTGCTGGCCGCAGCCATCTAGTTACTTTTTTTAGTGCTGAAATATTTTATTGTACTTTTAGAGCTGCAAGCATGGTACTCCCCTCCCCATAGAGGTACATAATACCATCTGTATATGACCTAATATGACGTAACCTCCCAAATAAGCAATTGTATGCAAACATATCCATGAAATGGTGCATGACTTTTATATAGTTTGGGAAACGATTGTGATCTAAATGTGTATTAACGGTTTGTTTGGAAGTCAATGTAACATTATATTTTCCGCACATGATTGTTCCAAGTTCACATGAATTGGGCGACTTTGGTTACCCTTCTATTTCCTGTTATGTAACTTAATGTCCATTTCTATATCTGATCATAGTTTGATTCAAAGATAATTGCTTCGTAAATGTGATAGAATATTCTATATATATGTGAATATATACTGCCTCGTTACTGTATCCTATACGGCACATGGAGTAGTCAAGTCGGCCATCTTTGTGTATTCCAGCCATCAGCCAGTTTCATCTGTTCTTCCGTTTGACAAAGCACTCAAAATGTGAAGTAGAACATATGCTATAATGTAGCTAATCACATGTAGAAAAGCCATGAGAACGGACTCCTATCAATTATATTACACAAAACTGTAAAATATGTCAGTTTTCTGGACAGGTTTGTGCCTGTGTTTTTAGCAACACGAACCACCATTATTGATAGCCTCATACACAGAAAATTGCACAGTGTATCACTTTTACCTGGCAAACCACACAACACATACCATATTTAGCCACTACTCTGTTATTAGCTATCAAATCCAGTGACATGTAAGTAGTTACCTGAGTGTATTGTCATTGGTGTCGACTAACCTACTATGCGAGTAAATATGGCTTTACCTATGGGTAACTTGTTTACTAACATAGGCTGTGCATCGCATTGAAAAGTTTACACATCAAAATTTATTTTCAGATTGATGTGAGAAATGCTCAGATATCTCGTCTTTTGTATAGTTTGCTGGCATAATATTTATAGCTTGCCATTGTCATATCTGTCTTATGTATTGCACCCAATTTTATTTAGTTTACTGTCATATTATTTGCTGTCAATTAACGATCAAAGTGGTGAAACTGTATGATGGCTTGTACATACAAAGACGGCGGAGATGGCAACTCAATGTACCATATACAGGTAGTATACAGTAATCAGACAATATTCGCATGTTACATTGTATATTCATATATCACATCACCCTTATGAAGCAATTATCATTGAAGCCAAGTGTATCTATCTATGGCCTACTACCACATTCGAGTAGTGGAATGACAAAAGAAATAGTGTAGAACCAGCAAACTCTGCAGATTTGCACAATCACATGAGAGTTTTCACTGTTCACAAATCTTTGTTGAAAAAATATCATTATTTTGTGTATTTCTCCATAAAAGTCTATGTTGTTAGTGGCAACAACATATATATTGAGATGAAATAAAGAAAATGGGGATTTATTTTCTTATAAAAGTTTCATACTTCTATAATTGTATCCCGTCAATAACCCTTACTACGCTGAATTAAATGTTGTCGTCTGCTGGAAATGTTTTATTTTCAATATTTCTCGACAAAAACTTGGTTTTGACAGCACATGAGAATCGTCTCCAGTGGAGACGATTATCATGTGCTGTCAAAACCAGTTTTTTGTTGAGAATTAAAGCAAAAATGAAAAACACCAGACGGAAATTTCCGTCCGTCCACAGCGTAGGAAGTGTTAATGGTTTAAGTTACTGGTGTAGCCTTAGCAAAATTGTTTGACCATGCTCCTACTGTGCGACTATACATGATGATCTAAAATGAGGGATTTATAACTGAATAGTGCAGAAATTAAGACTGTGAACAGAGTGATCTGAGTCTACACTGTTTGTAATAAAACTTGGTAAGTGTCAAAATATGAATGTGGCCAATAATGCAGTTCCAGGTCAGACTGTGAAGATATGTAGGATAACCTGAATCAGCTCCAGGGATTTCCCTGACCCCTATTTTCGGCATCCCTAATGCATTTTATTGGCCGAGGACCCACACTTACAATAGACACTGCATCCCGTGGACCCTCAAAACTTGGCGGTGCAAATAAATAATTTTCAAAATTTTACAGCATTTTTACACTTATTTGTGAGAACCTGTGTGACTGTTGTTTATAGAAAACAGTTCAGATAATTCAGGATAATTCAGAAATCCCTGCAACTCTAGTGGAAAACACTATAATGGCTCCTTTACACAACAAATTGTGCGACTGTCGCCCTTTTTACAAGCAATAAGACCCTAAAATATACAATTTGGACCGGATTTCTATAAATAAATTCAAAGGGAAATAACTAGCTACGATCCGTCATTGTTGCAAATGGCGTAAAGTACCTTTACTCAGCCAGCGACCCAAATTTGCTAGGCTTCGTCAGATTGCCGCTTAATTGTTTTTATTATTAGCCGATCTATTTATAGATCGGCTAATATGTTGGTTATCCATCGAATTCTGAAAAAGTTTGTAGCAACCCTTTTCTCCGCCATTCGGTAATCTACGAACGCGAATTTTTCTGTATCACTTCCAAATTGCATCAACCGATAAAGTTTGCATTTTTGGCAATTATCTCCGTTTAAAACTTTACTTATAGCCAAATAACACAATTTTGAATACTTAATGAGCTGAACGCCTGAAGAGATTTAACCCGGAAGTTATTGTTGTTGAAGTCCATAGTTGGTTCTAATGGCCATATACGCCAACATATGCTGATTATTGGGCTAATTTAAAGCTTTTATTTATTAAACAGAACAAGTTTCAGCCACGTATAATCGCGTAAAATGTGTTTATTCGGCTAATTTATAATCGACCTCTGCTCAAAATCTCCTTACTAGTAACCCCAGCATTTTCGGGTTTATCCCAGCATCTCGGGTTTATCCCATTGGATCGCGTATGCGCGTCATTGACGCTAGTTAATATTCACAAAATTTTCCACCAATCAAAACGAAGAATTGCCCTTCATAGCGAACTTTGATTTGTTTACGTATCATGCAGGGATGGCAGGGATGCATCCAGCACGCGCGATTGCGGCAATCCCCCTTATTTATTGTCAATGCCGCAAATTATTGATTGTCTTGCGCCCGACATCGCGCAAAAATCACGGATGGGGGCACATTAGGCCAATCTGGGCATGTGCCTGAATACGCAGGAGCTTGCGTCTATTTTTAGATGACACTGTAACCGCTAGATATATATTAGCCCTGGTAGCTCCGCCCACTAGCATGCTGCCACAGAATTCGGACAATTCACACACAGTGACTACAACTTTGTGTATTGCGGAGTGTAATTTGTAGATAAATAGAGCATACAGTACAGGTGTTACGCTGGAATATTTCGCAACATAATGGTGACAACAAAACATTGCTGCTATGGCATTGCTGCTATTGGATGGATTTGGGAACGGGTTTCCAAAACCTGCACAAAATCGAGAAAAATGTCAACGCTGGGTACAGAACTGTGGTCGAAAATAGTTTACCATTGACAATGTTACCAGAGACACCTACATATGTTCGATGCACTTTACCCTGATTTGATCGGCTAATAACATCATGCTTTGCATGACTTTTCATATTGGATGTTTATGACTGTGACTGAAGAAATGGGGTTTATAGGTTTGTGATTAATGTAGCTCCTGATCAAATAGCTTTATATATACGTGTATATAAACTTGCTAGAAGCATGACTGGTGTGTCATTGATGGAGTGGCGAGCAGTGCAGATCCTGATCAGACTGTACGGATGCACAGGCTGGTCTGGATCTACAATGGTCACAAAATCCATAGGCCCCATTACTCTAGTCATAGCTGCATATCAAGGTTTTTCATACCCAGATATGTTTTAGCCACTAATCTGCCTGTCATCTATTGATTGATATCCGCCCATACACTTGTCAAGTTTCAATCTGCACTAAGTTTTATTGTGCAAAAGGGTTAATATCTCGGAACTAATTTATTATATTCAATAGGTGTACCTGATAAGGAATAGCAATACTGACACTGTTGAGTTTTGGCTGGAGTAACTCCAGATCACACAACGCAGTTGCTTGCTGAAAAAGATCTAAAAGTGGTTGTTAGATCAATCTGTGATTGGTCGCTCATTAAATGCCAATCTTAACAGACCCTGCTGAACTGGGTATGGAAGGTGTTTGAGCCAATTCCCATCCTTAAATATAAGCCAAACGAACGAATGAACCCTTCTCAAATGTTGCAGATTAGCAGACTAATCTGAGTCTATACTTTAACTTACAGATTACATGTATTGGTAGAACAGATATGTGAATTGCCATGTCCAAATGAGTTCCTGAGCTTAGACTAGTGTAGCTCCTGATCAGACTGCACACCGTCAGGACATACACTGTTCACTAATGAGCTGGACAAATATTCCTGATACTTATAACAAAAGTTTCACATCCTTATATGGCTGCAGGAGAGTGCTAGCTGATCAGAAGCCACACTGGTCGCAATAAGCCCAATTTTGTTATGGCGTGTCAGATATATTGACAGATAATAGGTATACAACTATATTAATTAGTCAAGTATATCATATTTCCTAGTTATATTGAACTCTGTTGTTTCAAATATTCTATTCAGCAACCTGATGCCTGCCCGGAACATTTTCCTTTGGGAGGGGTGTGGGGGTGTGGGGGGGGGGGGAGTTGTAAGTGGGAGATTATAACATCAGTATATGTAGTTTGTGTGTGATCTAAATTTCATGGTTTCACTGCCTGACACAAACTATACATACTATATGAAGTATGCCGAGAGGTTTCCGCCTTTCTGTCCAGTCGGCTGTCAGTCCGTCCGGGCTAGCTGCACGTTTTTCGCTTTATAGGCAACAGGTTGCCCTATATCGCTACACAGTAAAAATGTGTGTAACAGCATTTACACTTCACGCACTAAAATATAGAACAAACCTGCAGGGCGTTGACATTCATACATCGCTATATTGTTATTGAGAGACAATTCTACAATATTTTATATTCCACGGCACTAACCATGTATTTACTATATAACGTGGCCATGCCTTTGTTTGAAAACAATCAATTACCACCTAATGGGTGTCATGTAAAAATATCCGTCCATTCGTCCGTCCATCACGTAAACTTAACACATCAACATTTGCGTTAAAGTTGCTTGTTTGTTAGTGCAGGCGGCGGCAGGCAGGGTATCCGTGACTCCCTGCTCACTTGCTCTAGTTAATCATGTTTCAATGATTTTATCCACACATGTTCATGCTAAAGGTAAATCCCACCTTGATAAAGACGGTTCAAATGAGTGGTCACAACATATAATTTTTAATAGAATTAAACAAAAATATCCAAAAATGATATCAAGTTGTTCATACACGGTATCGGGTTATGCTGAGGATATCTCATTTTGTTTGTGAAATAATTATAAATATTTTCTTTATATGTGCTTAGGAGTATATGCGAGTGGTCACAACATATACTTTCATTGAGAAATAAGAACAATAAAAATGAAATATTTAAAATAGTTCATACCTGTAAAGGTGTATCATGGCTCCAGATAAGGAATTAGTAATTGAGTATTGTCACTCCATCATTTTGAAACAATTGGGTATTTCAAAATTTGGATTGGGTAAAATAAAATCACTACTGTTTACACATCAACAGACAGCAATTATTGAATAGTTTGCTTCAAAATGAAAACATGTCTTGGCATTTCATTAGAATTGTCTCCTTGGAGACAATTCTAATGAAATACCAAGATCTGTTTTCATGGAAAATTGGAAAATAAGAAAAATATGCTATATTTGTGGTCTGTTTATTGTTTTCTGCAGCATGATTAAGGTACCACAATTTTTTTATTGCTTTTTGATACTCGCTACTTCTGATTTCAATTGGGTGTTTTTTTTAGCAATTTTAATTGGGTATTTAATCAAATACGCAGCTTATCTGGAGCTCTGGTGTATTCCAAATGTGATCAGGATCTATACTCTCCTATAATATCACCATGTTTGTTTTGTCAGTCAGTGGCCCTTATTACACAAGGTGCATGATCACATGGTTACAACAACAACAACAATATGCAACGGATTTTGATGAAATATGGCACAGCAAACGCGTCTTCATGAACTGCATTTGGTGGTCCAGGGAGTTCGGCACAGACTTATGTCGTTTTTGCGAAGTATCGATGTCCGTGTCGGTAGACACGGAAATCGATTCTTCGCAAAAACGACAGAAGTTTGGGCGAAAATACAAAAACCACCAAATGCAGTTTAACAAGACGCGTTTGATGCGCCATATTTCATCAACATCTGTTCCGTAATAAGGACAATATAAAAGAATACGTTCTTTGAATCAGATGGATTCTGGAAGTTTCAGTACTTATTGTTGTTGTAGTACGACATGATCATACACCTTGTTCTATATAATGTATGGTGGACTTGTTTGCAGGTCACGGAACCCTAATTACTCTCATTACACTGTAGTGGTTATTGGACTGTAAACATTCAGTGGCAATTTAGTGTAGCCAGCTTTCACAAAACCGGGTTGAAAGTATACTGAGCAAAACTAGAAACGTCCCTCCATGTTTAAGTAAAGATTCATCAAAAACCAAAAGGGTTACTTTTAAAAATCAAAATTGAAAAAGCAAGTTCATTCATTTCTGTATCAAAGCCAATAAATTGCATTTGGATATCTTGTTAAATATTCGAGAGATAACCGGCCAAGGGCGGTAGGGGTCAAAATAAAAAATCACAAAAACTCAGAAATGTGTTACTTAATGTTTAGAGATGGAATTTCAATAAGTAATGTGGCAAATTCAGTAAATCTCGTTAGTACCGAGTGTGGCCACCATTTGCATGAATGCATGCAATGATCCTACGCCGCATCGACGTGACGTAACGCAATACCAGTGCGTTGGGCAAATTCCTCCATTCCCGTTGTAACGCCCGTGTAAGATTGCGAACATTGTCAATCTGATGGTTAGCTCGTGCTTTGCGGCCCAGCTCATCCCATATGTGCTCAATGGATTGAGATCCGGGGAGACCGCGGGCCATGGCATGACGTCGACGTTGTTTTGCTGTAAGTATTGAGTAGTGACCCTGGCTACGTGAGGGCGGGCATTGTCGTGCATCAATGTCACACCAGGACCATGCTGACGGATATAAATGGTAAGGCATGTGCATTTAGCACATCTGCAACATAACGTTGTGCATTGATGTTGCCCTGTACAACAACCAAATCTGTCTTCCGGTTTCCCATGATCCCACCCCAGACCATTACGCTCCCTCCCCCAAACCTGTTCTTCTCAACAATGCAACAATCGGTGAATCTTTCATTTTTACGCCTGTATACCCGTAATCTTCCGTCAGCATGACTAACTGTGAACCGAGATTCATCGGTGAACAAAACTCGGTTCCAGTCAGCCCTTCTCCAGTTCAGATGACGTCGCGCCCATAACAGTCTGGCAGCACGGTGACGTTGGGTCATTATCTGACCAGTGTACGGGCGGCGTGCCCGGATTGGGTTGGTTGGGCGTTACGACGTAACCGGTTTTGCGAATGGTCTGCCCTGAGACACCGTATCGCCTAGCAGTGACTGTGGCTGCCAATCGACGTTGACGTAAGTGCGTCAACGTAATGTAACGATCGGCTCTAGCCGTCGTTACACGAGGCCTACCAGGTCGCTGCCGGTCGTGAACAGCCCCAGTCTGCTGGTACCGGGCTGCAAGACGATCAATCGTCTTCCGACAGCAACCAAACCGAGGCGCGACCGCCCTGGCGGCCATCCCACCCGCAAGCATCCCAATTGCCTGATTTCGCTCGTTTTCGGAAAGCCGTGGCATATCGAAAACAGTGAAAAATTAAAAAAGTTTTTTAATTTTCCGAATAGCCCCTATCGCATGAATGGTACGACATTAACTGAATCACCTTATCGATGACAAGTATAGCGTGCACGTGCAAAAAGTGTAAATCAACGTTCCGGTCACTGGCCGCTATGTAAACCGTGTGTATCGGCTAAACTCTACACGATCGTATTCTGAACATCGCCACGGTTTAAAATACATGTACTTTGAACATGTGGTACATACATAGACAGAGCTACACCTGCTATAAAACAGGGACGTTTCTAGTTTTGTTGAGTATATTTGCTATTGTGTATTTATAATAGAAATAAATGGCTATGTATGGAAAAAAATAAAAAAAGACCCTTACACTTGCAACAATTGAAAAAAAGAAAAAGAAAAAAAAAGACCCTTAACTACACTTGCAACAATTGAAAAAATAAAAAATAAAACAAATAAATGGCATTTTTTTTGGAGAATTTATTAGGAACCGTTTCAAAGTCCAACTATACATTACAGGGTGAATGGCAGAATTGTTCGTCTTTTGAAAGGTCAGATCCCAGATAAATGCTTAAAAAATATTGTTTATTAATTCCTTATAATTCCAGCACAATTCTGTTTCAAGTTATCAATGTGATTTTAACTCTTAGACCACTACACACAACAATTGTCGTCTGCTGCTGCTTTATATATTGCCTTATTTCTCAATAAAAACATGGTTTGACAGCACTTTAGAATCATTTCCAATGGAAATGATTCTAAAGTGCTGTCAAAGCATGTCAGAAATGATTCCCAAGTGCTGGCAAAGCACGTTTTTGGTGATAAAAATTGAATATAGAAAATAAACAGCAGACGACAAAAAAAATAAGATAGTGGTGTAAGGGTTAAAAAATATAATTTATTCCTTATAATTCCAGCCCAATTCTATTTCAAGTTATCATTATGATTTTAAATGTTTTTATTTGACATTTTTGGCGAAAATGTACACCAATATTCTTTATGAACTCTTGCCATGTGTCCAGATGGGGCTATTTTTGGCCAATGAAAATGCTCAGAATCATTTGGGAATGGAATAATACGCTGTTGGCATATTATCAAAAAAAAAGTATCTTATGTAGCTGGATGGGTATAATAAAAAATACGGCACTATAAATTTTATGCTGGCGTGGAGTGCATCACAGTGTTTATCGGACAGAGCTCCAGTTAAGGTGCGTAATTTGGAGGTAAATCTCTTATTTCTCCATCAAAAATGGCAAGTTGGGAGTGCTTTAGAATCGTCTCAATGAGACGATTCTAAAGGACTCCCAACTTGCCATTTTTGATGAAGAAATAACAAAATTGCACCCCAAGTTGGTCAAATTACGCACCTTAACTGGAGCTCGGTGGGATAAATAAAATTATCACGTCAACACAGTGCGTATGTGCCGTGAAACACGGTGCCGTGAAACATTTTTGATATCCAGTCAATACTATTTTTGCATTTTACAGCCATTTGTAGGTGTTGACGGGATAAATAGAATAGTAGGTTAGTGCCGTGAATGGGAAAAAATATCTGGCGCGGCACGGAAACGGGATGTGCTCGGCAGAGCCTCGCCCATCCTGTTTCCTGAGCCTTGCCAGATATTTTTTCCCATTCACGGCACTAACCTACTATTCTCTATATTCACACCCCTCAAATTAACCACCTCTAGGGGAGGTCTGTGATTGGGGAGGATTAACCAGCCACTTTTGTTCAGAGACGGCAGCTGATATAGGTCGACGTGACACACAACAGGACAGGACACGTGTCTCTGGAACGTGACAGTATGGGCAGATAGTGATGTGTGATTACCCCCACATTTCTCTATAGACCTCACTGAAAATGGGAAGATAGTGATGTATGATTAGCCTATTTTTCCCTGTAGACTTTATCAGTAAATCATATGTGACTTGGGTTTTCTATTTATAATTTATATCTTAGTACACATGTATATTGTATTGTGGACTTAATTTGTTCATGCAGTGAGTGTTTTATGGCTGGTGACAGCTGTCAGTGTATTTTATACTATGTTGACTGGAGCTAAATGTCGGGTATGATTTGCTAAATTGCATTTATTAACCAATTTCGTGCTGAGGCTACCGATTTTTCACGCGCAAAATAAAAGTAATTATCTCAATTGTGCCCAAAAGTTTATGTTGTTACCACTCATGCCGAGATGGTTCAAATGAGTGGTCACAATATATACGTAGAAAAAGTAAGCAAAATAGTGAAAATTAATTTTAAATTTATTCACACCTAGAGGTAAATGTCTGATATGATTTTCTAAATTGCATTTATTAACCAATTTCATGCTGAGGCTACCGATTTTTCAGACGCAAAATAAAAGTAATTCTCTCAATTCTGCACAAAAGTATATGTTGTTACATGTACCACTTTCATATGCAGAGACTAAGGTTTTTCACACGAAAAATATAAATAATTCTCTCAATTCTGCACAAAAATATGTTATTACCACTCATTGGAACCGTCTCACCGAGATGGTTCAAATGAGTGGTCACAATATATACGTTTGAGAAAAATTAAGAAAAATAGTGAAAATTAATTTTAAATTGATTCGATCACACCCATGTATATATATGTGTTACTGGTAATCTTTTAATGCTGAGAATACACCATTTTGTTGGCGGAAATTATCATTTCCTTTATTTCTACACAGAAGTATGTAGTGTGATCATTCATTTGAACCATTTTGGTGAGATGATTCAAATGAAATGGCCCGTCTCTATAATTATGACCTTAGCTATTGGTGGGACGTTAAACCCTTTCACTTTCAAATGAAATGACATATATACCAGTTGTTGTGGTATAGTGGATAAGGTGGCTGGCTGGCAACTTGACAGTCGAAGGTTGAAATCTCCACTTGGGCTGTTGTACTCTCCACTTGGGCTGAGTAGTTGCCAGCTAATGGTGGATCGTAGCGAGTTATCTCCCGTTGTATTTATTTATAGAAATCCGGTCAAAATTAGGTAGTTTAGTGCCTTATTGCGTGTAAAAAGGTCGAATGTACCATGGTTTGTTAAAGGTGCATGCCCACTCAGTAGGTACAAAATGTTCTTTATATCGGAGACATCATATTTTCTGGCAAAATAAATAATCATTCACCATTACCCCACGTATTTATTGACATTATTATTTATTTTATATCCGATGTAAATTTCCAAAGTGATATCAGGGGCGATAACCGTGTTTCCTTAAAATGTTAACAGACATTACTATTTATTCTCTGTATTTATTTTTTGTTTTGATGTGCAATGATCGTTTTTTATAATCTGTCGAAAATATTATTTTTTTCAGTTAACGCATTTAATTAGTAGACATAAAAAACATCATGCCTCATTTACATATGAAAATAGCCTGATACCACCGCGAGTCACTATCAGTAAAATAAATATTACTAAATGATTATATCTGTATAGCGGACACTCATAATTTTTAGAACTGGTGGAATTGTCACACAATTAGACACTCATTTAATTCCTGTAAACAACAGTTTGTGCCTACTGAGTGTGCATGTACCTTTAATTCAGCCACTTGTTTTGTATAAATTCCACTTACAAATAAATTGCCCTGCCACACAAATTGTAAGGACTTGGGACTTCAATTGTGCATGCATGTCACATTGGCGGGTAATAGAATGAAAGCATGATAAACAAACATATCAAGTTTAAAGTCAATATGACAATCAAATAAAACGGTGTATTGAGAAAGGCAATTCTGTCCCTAAGTCGGAAAACCACATGTTGATTATCCGACATGTCATTGAGACGCGGTGAGTGCCGTTAACCCATTACATGCGGAATACACCTTTACGGGTATGAATTGTTTTTAATTTTTATTATTTCTCAATGAAAGTCTCGATGAAACAGTTCAAATGTTTGTCGCGACATATACTTTCAAGCGCATTTAAAGAAAATATTTATGATTTTCCCCAATCAAATTGGCATATCCTCAGCAGGAAATGGGTTAATATCTCTGCAACCATAATCCAGATATACTTGAATCTTCAAAGCTTGTTTATCACCATCCATCGTTTCATACTGTGGCCCGCACATGTGGTCCCTATGGTGGCACAGAGGGGACATGGAAATATTTTTTACTTTCGCGTGCGCACGCGATAGGTTTTGCGTGCGAACGTGATAGGTTTTGCGCTATAGGGTTTTGCGTGCGCACGCGAAACCAATCGCATGCGCACGCAAAACCCTATAGCGCAAAACCTATCGCGTTCGCAAAGCTATTGTGTGCACACGCAAAACCCTATTGCGTGTGCAATCAAAAGCTATCGCATGCGCTCACGCAAAAGCTATCGCGTGCGCACGCAAAACCCTATCGCATTCGCACGCAAAACCTATTGCGTGCACACGCGAAAGTAAAAAATATTTCCATGTCCCCTCTGTGCCACCGTAGGTCCCACATCCATAATCAAGGTTAAACAACTTTAAATTTCCTCTAGACTTTACAAAAAAATATGTGTTAGACATTTCAATTACATATATATTATATCTCTAATCACATACATACACTTTATGACAATTGATATGGCCTTGTACTATCAAAATACCTTAGCTGGCTCAACATAGAGGCCACAGCCATCACGCTACAGTTACTGGATATTGTTTCAGTCCCATTTTCAGGCACACTGTTTTTGTTGTGCCTGCTTGCGGTCAGCGCGATATAGTCGACACATTTGCGTACATAATGACATCCGTGTGTACGTGCGTCTGACGTTAAAGCTTTTGGTTAAAGTTTTTTGGTATACTATCAAAGCCTCGGTGGGCGCAACATGCGGACCGCGCCCATCTAATTTTATGGGCTCCTTAGTATCCCCTACTGAGGAATCAACTGGGCCCGGTTGCCCAAAGCTTCTGTTTGCTTAACAGACTGTTAAACCCTTAGTATTGCTAAGGATTTAACAGTCTGTTAAGCTAACAGAGGTTTTAAGCAACCAGGCCCTGGCTGTCAAAGTACCGATGCTGAAGATTTTTATTCAGTCTATTAGATTTCCTATATATGCACACCCTCTCTGGTTGACTAAATATAGTGGTATTGGTTTCCCTGATAATCTATATATTTTCACACTATATGTGACCTTGACTAAATCAGTCGGATTTATAGTAGCTCCGAGCAGTCTTCACCCAGATCGGCACTGTTCGCCATGCAGTTAGAGGAACACCGATATGCTTAGAACAATCTATATTAATTCTTATCATGCTCAGTGTCTATGTTTGCGGATCAAGAACTAGACTGGCCACAAATGTTATAAGCCCCATTTCTCCAATCACACCCCCATATTTATTATCAGTGAAATGGATAGTGTTCATAATAGTTGGAGTACATGTAACTTAACCCAGTTTAAACTATATGCGCCATGCTTATTAGGCCAGGGCATTTATGGGAAAAATTCAGCCGACCCGCAAGTCTCTGCAACACAACCACCATTATTGCCAATAATTCGAGAAAAATATGCTGATCAGCAGGAAAAAAATTTGTCAACAATCGGGAGTGTAGGTCAAAGTTGTCATTTTTTTTTTAAAAAGTGGTGATTTTGTACAAAAATCGCAATAAAATTGATAAAAATATTGCAAAAAGACTGTTGAATGATATTACATAAAACTTTTGATAATATATTGTTAAATATGTCTTTTCAAATAAAAAACATAATCCGGATCTCCCGGATGACATTTTTTTTGTTCAAGGTCAAGGTTAGATATTATTTTTAAATTTGTGTTAAAAGTTTTAAGTGGTATATAGGTATCCGTCAGTGTTACCAATTTCTTTTCCCCCGTTGTATACTGGCTATGCCTCGATGAGGGTATATTGTGACCTTCGGCACTCTTGTTAAATTGTGTGCTATTTTATTTGATACTTTACACATACGGTAATGTCATGTTTGTGGTTAGGAAGTGTTATTGACACTACAGTTGTTAAAATAGTCGGGGTATGCTAGATAACCAAGTGACATAAATACATTAATTGTTGCGGTTTGCGGTTTTTAAGTGTGTCAATTTAGACCTATTTTTGTTATCTTTTGCTATATTTACACTTCAAATATAATGGTCCTGTATTCAAAGGTAGATATTTGTTGATAGACACTGATACAAGTTATTGCATGTGAAGGAACGATCAATATTGAATTAATATAATATGTTGAGTATCAGTAGAACAACACATGTGACATGCTTCATACAGGCCCCAGGCTGCAAAAGGACCTTATGGTGTGAGCAACCACTGTAGCCCCAGATAAGCTGGAACATCGAGATCTGTACAGTCTGATCAGGGTCCCAGGTTGAAAACAGATTTTAACCCAGTGCAGTCTGCAGATACAATATACCGTAATAACCCGAAATATTTGGACACCATTTGCTTTGGGAAACCCCTATTAACCCTTACACTGCAATTTTTTGTTGTCTGCTGTTTATTTTCTATTTTCCATTGTTATCATCAAAAACATGCTTTGACAGCACTTTAGAATAATTTACAACATGGTTTGACAGCACTTCAGAATCATTTCCGTTGGAAATGATTCTGAAGTGCTGTCGAACCATGTTTTTATTGAGAAATAAGGCAAGATATAAAAGCAACAGATGTTGGGTGTAACAGTCTAAGGGTAACCCAGTGCAGTATGCAGATACAATATACCATATTAACCCTAAATATTTGGAGACAATTTGTTTTGGGAAACAAATTGTATCCAATTAATACATTAGACCACTTAACTGCCGTACTAACCCTAAATATTGGCACACTGACTGTATTGGGGAAACCATATTACAATATGTTTCCCCAAATAAATGGTGTTTGAATATGTAGGGTTATTACACTTATTCCATACCCGCCCCGGCCTACGAAGTATGTCGAGGGGTATATAGTAATTCGTACATCCGTCCGCGTTAAAGTGTTTGGATACCCATTATCTCTGTAACAGTATTTCGAATTGACCTCAAACTTCATATACTTTCTTATTATCATACATATTTTCATTCCATACCACACTCATGCGGCTTTCATGTCATAGGTCAAGGTCAAATTTCTTATAAATTTGCATCCGTAAGATTTGCGTTCAAGTTTTCGGGTACCCATTATCTCCGCATCGGTAAGTTGGATTGCTTTCAAACTTCATATACAGTAGAAGATCGATCTCTCGAACCGGTCTCTGTCGAACACTCCGGAAAATTTGAACTCGTCCTGTGGTCCCGACAAATTTTTCTACCTAAAACTCGAATTACGACAAAGTCGAACTCTCGAACCGAAGTCACGGTTCCTTGGTCAGTCAATCAACATAAAGTGCTATTGATAGCTCGTACAGGTAAGTCTGTCGCCAGCTGATCTGTTTGCCTAACGAGGTGTGAAGTCGAACCGAAGTCACAGTCCCTTGGTCAGTCAATCAACGTAAAGTGCTATTGATAGCTCGCTTTTAGAAATATTCATGGACGTTTTAATATGAAGGGACATGTTCGTATTTGTATTCCTGAGTGACGAATGTTTAGAAAATAATATTCCACCTTTAACATTTTTAAATGCCAAATTGTGCAATTTCGTTTAAATTTTATTTGTACAGTTAATAAACCAGTGTGGTATTTATAGACACATTCTTGGGATATGATGATCCGTGATAAAAAACATTCACTAACAATAAAAATGGTCCATGGTTGTGAAGTCACCGTGGTTGTCAAGCTTAATTATAGCATAGTCGCACCTTTACAATGGGAATGTTGCTCACAACAACTTCCGGTTTCGATATATGAAAAAACAAAACAAAGACGAGACGGTGTGTAATATTCAGTTTAATTAACAGTTTATTTATTTACGTATGCATACATGTATATATTGAAATAAAATAATTAATTCTTTATATTTGTTTATTTGATATTTCTTCCAGAAGGCCATATAGTCCCATACAAACATCAATCAATATGGTGTCATTCCTAAATGGAATGAAATCACTGCATGACTACCGTATTCGTGCGATTATAAGTCTCTGCAATGATGTATATGTCGCACCCCTATTTTCACTCCAAAATCTGGGGGAAAAAGTCTACATGGGTCTATAAGACGCCCTCAATTTTCTAAAAAAAAAATGAAACAAAAACAATAAAAATCGCAGAGTTGTAGTTGTTGTTGTTTATAAATACCAGGCGCTGTTTTTTTGGTCACTCACAAGCTTCGTACCCTGGACGTTTCGGACCAATAGAATTAATCGCCAAGTTGTTGTTGTTATTTAATACTAATTCCCCGCGCTGTTTTCTGATTTTGTGAGATTATTATGCAACAGCAATACGGTTAAATGACTCTAAAAAGTGCCGTTTGAGCAAGTTTGGCAATATATAGAGGATACTGTTCAAAATGCGATATGAGAAAACAAGAATTTTCGGTGGTATTTAACCCTACTGTCAGTTTGAGAAATTCTTCTCAAAGTCAACACCTAATCAGAATACGACTCAATTATCGCGACAGTTTCTCACTAAGAAAACAAATCTGACCACTTCACACGAGAAATGGCTTGTGCCGAAAATTTAGTAATTGACGTTTGACACGACTGAGATTAAAGGTGGCAATAAGGCAGTTCTCAGTTTCTCACCTTTCAAAATAACTGGCAAACACCGCAAATTACACATTGTCAACACATGGGAAACCCTTCTCGAAGCCCACTGTACATATTGTAGACACAGATCAGCTTGTAAATCAATGTGCATTCCCAATAATAAATATATACTATATAGACCATTAACTCGGAACTTCAGTCAATTGCGTGTTCCCGATACAGGGCCGTAACGAATATGGGGCGAACTGGTTAGGGTACGAACATGCCATTTTAAAAATAGGCTAAATCAGCAAACTGGATCTGATCTTGGTATACACTGTTCGCCTTCGGTATAGAAAATGTGTACCGAATGTGACACAGGGCCGGAACGAGTAAGGCGCGAGTAAGGCGCGAACTGTTTAGAATACGAATCCATTTTTCCAAGACCGGATTTTACCCCAAAGACTAACAACAACAACAAATATAGGAACGCATTTGATTTTTGGTCGTTTATTTCAATATTTTGGATGGAAAAAAATGCTCATGTATCTACATGTATTTATAAGACGCAGGGGCTTTCTGGGATACAAATCTGAGGGGAAACAATGCGTCTTATAATCGCACGAATACGGTAGTATTTATTTTCTTTCCCTCGAACTACGCCTGACTCAAACTTTTATTCGAGTCCATTGCCGGTTCGAGAGAGTGATCTTCCACTGTAGTTCTTTATCATCATCCATATTTTCATTCCATATCACACCAACGCGGCCTTTGTGTCCAATGTCAAGGTCAAATTAATTAGAAATTTGCTTTAAAGTTTTTTAAATATTTACAATAAAGTTTTAATTTGTCGTTCCAGGTGGCGGTGGGGGTATACGTGAGTCCCTTTCTCACTTTCTCTAGTTCTGTCTGTGTTTGCTGGTGCATGATGACCTACATTGGATCACAATTTCAGAGAATGCAGTGTTGGCGTAGTGTATCACATGGTGTGAAATGTGATACATGTGTTTGTCACAGACACCGGTTATGTGCAGTAACGATAATATCATATCGGGTTTGTTTTGCATTTATGGGATATACGAATATATTGATAAGTTTATTGACCAGGTAAGTCAAGTTGAATGTGTCCTGTTATGAAACAGATAAGAAATTGGTAATTGAGTATTGTTACTCCATCATTTCTGAAGCAATTGAGTATTTCAAAATACTGTTTACATATCAACAGACAGCAATTATTGAATAGTTTGCTTCTAAATTAAAACATACCTTGGCATTTCATTAGAGACAATTCTAATGAAATACCAAGATATGTTTTCATGGAAAATAAGAAAAATATGCTATATTTGTGGTCTGTTTATTGTTTTCTGCTGCATGATAAAGGTACCATCAAATATGTATTGCTTTTTTGATACTCGCTACCTCTGATATCAATTGGGTTTTTGGCAAGTTTAATGGGGTATTTAAGCAAATACGCACCTTATCTGGAGCTCTGGACATTTATGGCATTTGTGACCAGTCAAGCTTCTAGTACACTGCTGGGGACCGACCGTTCACTTAACTTTGTATGACTAAGAAGTTTGTATGTGCAAAATTTAAATCCACAATAACATTTGTTCTGACAGCTGATATTGGAAAATCTTTCGTGGATGTGGTGCATTTAATGGCATGAACCCAAAATGGTAGCATTATAGAAACATGTTAACATGAGAAGCAAATTCATAGAAATGTTGCTTACAAACATTTTTATCATACAAAGTTTAGTGAAATGGGCCGCTGGTGTCTGATAACTATTTGCTAAATGGGGCAGATTTGGGCGGGGGTGGGGGAGTTCAATGGCATGTAGTGAAACACCAATCAATCTAAAGCAATGTGGGTGATTCTAAATAGGTTTTGGCACGTGCATCGTGATCTTGTACTTCTAGAGGTGGCAGTGGTTTTTATGCCCCACCATGATAGTGGAGGGGGCATTTAGTGTTACCCTTGTCCGTCCGTCCCGTCTGTCCGTCCGTCCGTTCGTCACAAAACTTTTACGCTCGGGTAAATGTCTCATAATTTCTTCATCCTTTGACCGATCTGCTTCATATTTTATATACACATTTCTCTAATGGTCCTGTACCAAATCCACGTTCGTCCTGCCTCCGCCAAGCCCAGGGTCAAGGTCACATACTTGGTGCTTCAAAAACTTTAACGCTCGGGTAAATATCTTATAATTTCTGTTTCCTTCCACGGATCAGCTTCATACTTCATATACGCATTGCTCTAATGGTCCTCTACTGCCCTGTGCCAAATCCACATTCGTCCTGCCCCCGCCAAGCCCAGGGTCAAGGTCACATACTTGGTGCTTCAAAAACTTTAACGCTCGGGTAAATATCTTATAATTTCTGTTTCCTTCCACGGATCAGCTTCATACTTCATATACGCATTGGCTCTATGGTCCTCTACTGTCCTGTGCCAAATCCACGTTCGTCCTGCCCCCGCCAAGCCCAGGGTCAAGGTCACATACTTAGTGCTTCAAAAACTTTAACGCTCAGGTAAATATCTTATAATTTCTGTTTTCTTTCACGGATCAGCTTCATACTTCATATACGCATTGCTCTAATGGTCCTTTACCGCCTTGTGCCAAATCCACGTTTGTCCTGCCCCCGCCAAGCCCAGGGTCAAGGTCACATACTTGGTGCTTCAAAAACTTTAACTCTCTGGTAAATATCTTATTATTTCTGTTCCTTTTCACGGATCATCTTCATACTTCATATACACATTGCTCTAATGATCCTCTACTTCCCTGTGCCAAATCCACGTTCGTCCTGCCCCGCCAAGCCCAGGGTCAAGGTCACATACTTGGTGCTTCAAAAACTTTAACGCTCAGGTAAAAAATAATTTTGACTTGGAATTTGGCCTCATTTATTATCAAAGCGATATGTGGGGCATCCGTGTTCTATGAACACATTTTCTAGATTTGTGGACTGTAAATCAGACATACATGTATGACCATTCAGAGATGTATGTGTGTGTGTGTGTGTGCTATGCGATCATAATTCCAGGACAAAAATATTTACACAATTCCTTAACATTTGATTGGCCCGTAGCAAGTCTCTGTCCAAAATTTATATCCCAGTAAACTCCCACGCCGAACGTCACTTTCTACAGGTGCGCTGTCAGTGCTGTCAATGTAAACAAATGGCTGCCGTCTGTCAAAATAAACACATTTTCTTGATGAATTTATTTCAAATGCTGGAATTATAAGGAATGAATGGCCTTTTTGTGGAATTTATCGGGGATATAAACTTGGAAAAGTCGCAGGAATACTGGAAGAGGCCTTCCGGTTTTCTTCCAGTATTCCCGCGACTTTTCCAAGTTTAAACCAGGGATTCCGCTGGGGAAAATAAAAAGAATCGCCACTTCAAAAAAAATAAAACAATTGGCGATAAAAAATTACAATTTTCGAAGAAAAAAAAAATATATTTTTATTTATTTATTTTTTATTCCAAAATTTGTAATTTTTTATCGCCAATTGTTTATTTTTATCGCCAATTGCGAAAGTGGTGATCACCAGCGGAATCCCTGGTTTATACCCCGATAAATTCCACAAAAAGGCCATTCATTCCTATAATGATCATTGTCACCTGAGATAAACCCATAAAAATAAGATCACAGATGTTTTCATGGTGTCCGGTTTGAAGAGGTTCCATTGCATAGAGCCCATCTCTATATGACCATAGCTGTTGGTGGGACGTTACACCAGGCGCGGATACAGGGGGGGGTCCAGGGCGTCCGGACCCCCACCCCCCCCCCCCCCCCCCCCCCTGCTCCCGGCAAAAAAAAAAAAAAAGACAAATACTCGAATAGTTGGATAACTTTTTGTGTGGCCTAGGTGTCAGGAAATCGCATCTGCGGCGATCTGGCATCTAAAAATTTCCTGGGGGAGGACCCCCCTACTTTACAATTTCGCGCTTGCGGAGGTTGGCTATGCCGACTTGTAATTGCAGACCCCCACCCCTGCAATTATTTCTGTATCCGCGCCTGTAAACCCATTCACTTTTCACTTTCCATTGTATAGTCTCCCCGGGTTGGGGAGGGGTGGGGAGTGTTGTGTGTTTATTGGTGCTTAACGGCCTATCAACAGCTAACGTCATTTAACGCCGAGCCAACGGGTTCGATCCCGCATTCAACCTGCTGCATTGCCAGGAAAATCACAAAATCAGAACAGAATATTTACATCAAAATAAATATATATTCAACCCTGAATTTAGAATAACCTGACCTGGTGCCAGGTAAGGATGAATCCTGAGCGTTAAATTACACATCACATGCTCCTACCTGCCAGTCGTTTGATCTGTACTTATACATATGTGGCTGTGACCGGAGAAATAGGGCTTATGGGTTAGTGACCATTGTAGATCCCGATCAGCCTGTGCGTCTGATCATTCTGATCAGAATCACCACTGTTCACCATTGCATCAATGAAACGCCCGTCATGCTTCTAACATGGCGCAACACTGGTCACAAATCACGTAAGTCCCATTAGTCTCAGTTCACAGCCATGTATACCAAAAGCTGATGAGGCTTGACCCACAAGAAAATGTGAATATACAAATGCACTTTTACAGCTTTTGCCAGAGGGGGGTTACTGGTGTGCAAAAAGGACACCGTTTTAACCCTTAGACCACTATCTTAATTTTTTGTTGTCTGCTGTTTATTTTCTATTTTCCATTTTTATCATCAAAAACATGCTTTTACAGCATTTTGGAATAATTAACATCATTCTTTGACAGCCCTTCAGAATAATTTCCATTGGAAAATTATTCTGAAGTGCTGTTAAAACATGTTTGTATTGAGAACTAAGGCAAGATATAAAAGCAACAGCAGACGACAATTGTTGTGTGTAGCGGTCTAAGGGTTAACCCAAATATGCCATTTTGTTTGTGAAAAATCCTAAAGATTTTCTTTTTACCATTTGTCCTTAGAAGTCTATGTCACGACCACCATTTGAACCATCTCCTGGAGCAGGTCCGAATAAGTGGTGGTCACAACATACACTTTCATTGTGCAATAACACAAATAACATATTGAAAACATTTCCTACCCGTAAAGGTGTATTCCGAATATAATAGTTTAACCCTTTCCCTGTTTTGCGATATTTCGACTCTTCCAAATCGAAAACATCTGAATAAAAGAATCAAATGCTGCGTCAAATGATGGTTAAATTATCTGATAGAGTAGAAAACATTGTGGGGAAAGAAGAAATTGCTTGTTACAAGCAATTTCTCCTTTTCCCACAATGTTTTCAAAAGACATCTTCTGCAGAGGCGTGAAAAGTCGTTTCTATCAGGGAAAGGGTTAAATTGACACAAGCAAGTGAGGATTTAGCCCATTACATGCAGAATACACCTTTACGGGTTTGAATTGTTATTTTATTTCAGTTACTTCTCATTGAAAGAATATGTTTTAACCACTCATTTGAACTGTCTCAACGAGACGGTTCAAATGGTGGTCGTGACATATACTTCTGAGGATTTTCCATAACATAATGGCGTATCCTCATCATGAAAAGGGTTAATCATATTTATTGGCCTCTTTTACTGATTTCATTATAAATGAGGGTAGTACTACGAGAAGATTATGAACTCACTCAACAAGTTTAACCCTTAGCCTGCTGAATGAAATGTTGTCGTCTGCTGTTTATGTTTTAATTTTTATTTCTCTCGTCAAAAACATGCTTTGACAGCACTTTAGAATCATTTCCATTGGAAATGATTCTAAAGTGCTGTCAAGCCATGTTTTTATTGAGAAACAGGACAAAAAATAAAGCAACAGCAGACGACAGTTTTCGCGATCAGCAGGCTAAGGGTTAATACACTTTGTACCATATTAATCATGACAAATGTTAGATTTGTTACATATGAAGCTGTATTGATAAATAATTTGCATATTTATTACACTGTGCATTATGTTTTTAGCCCTTACAATGCTGCATTAATTTGTGTCGTCTGCTGAATATTTTTTCCATTTTTCTCATCAAAAACTTGGTTTGGCAGCACTTTAGAATCGTTTCCAATGGAAATGATTCTAAAATGCTGCCAAACCATGTTTTTACTGAGAGAAAAGACAACATATGAACAGCAGACGACTATTTTCGGTTCCCGCATTCTAAGGGTTAAGACACTGTTAATACACTGTGCCAAACGTGTTTTATGCAATAATGTCAGATCTTATACATGAGGGACAGGTGGATGGGAGGATATGCATATCTTAACAATGACTGCATACTTAAAGGGGCATATCGTGTTGTTTTTTTTAAAAATACTATACAAATTAAAAGTGTGTTCTCCTGTAAAATGGTTGAAGATATATGACTACTAGGACTGCTTGGTTGTTTCAATTTTCACCGATATCGGTACATAAGAATCATGCAGATTTTCTATCTTGTTGATTGAAAATCCGATATTTTATACCTATATAGGTGAAAATGGAAACAACCCAGCAGCCTTAGTATCGGCATATATCATCAATTAAACCACTTTACACAGAGCCATGATGAAAATACGTTGTTTTTTTTTTGTTGTTTTTTTTGTCAAAAGAAATCATGAACAAAAATTCAGCAGTCCTAGTATCATCACATATTTCAATTAACCCTCTTTACACGGGGCCATGATGAAACCACATTTTTATTGTTTATAGTATTTTTTCACAAAAAAAATCCTGATATGCCCCTATAATCAAGGTGTATGATCACGTGGTAACAACAACAACAAGTACTGAAATTTCCAGAATCCATCTGATTCAAAGTATGTATTTCTTATTACGTAACGGATTTTGATGAAATATGCCGCATCAAACGCATCTTGTTAAGCTGCATTTGGTGGTCTCTGTATTTTCGCCCAAACTTCTGTCGTTTTTGCGAAGAATCGCAAAAACGACATAAGTCTGTGCCAAACTCCCTGGACCACCAAATGCAGCTCATGAAGACACGCCATATTTCATATTAAGGAAAATATAAAATAATACTTACTTTGGTGTGGGTGACGTTGTTGTTGTTGTAACCACGTGATCATGCACCTTGTATAATGGTGAATCTTACTGAGAGTGCTCCCCCATAAAGGTACATTCCTGTCTGTGTATGACTTTGTTGTCCAAGTGTGATTGCACAGGCTGATCTGAGGCTTCTCTAGTGGAAAATATAAGTACATGTATTATATTATATAACATGGTCATTTTTGTCGCGCCTGCTTCAGCAGAGGCACGACTATAGTCGGCGCTTTTTCCGTCGTCCGCGTCGTCCGTTTTTTTTTGTAGGGCAAATGCGTTAAAGTTATTGTTTTTTCACAACACGGTCAAATGCCTCGGCAGGCGCGATACCGCTTCCGTGGCGGAATTCTTGTGTGAACCAGGGGGCCGTTTCACCAAACTTTGTACGACTAAGATGTTCATAAGTGCTAATTTAGGATTGTCTGGAAATTTTAATTAATGGATTTACATTTATTGAGCATAGGCTGTAGCCTATGCTCAATAAATGTAAATCCAATATTTGTTTACAAAAAGAAACATTGCTAATGTGAAAATGGTGAATCTTACTGAGAGTGCTCCCCCATAAAGGTACATTCCTGTCTGTGTATGACTTTGTTGTCCAAGTGTGATTGCACAGGCTGATCTGAGGCTTCTCTAGTGGAAAATATAAGTACATGTATTATATTATATAACATGGTCATTTTTGTCGCGCCTGCTTCAGCAGAGGCACGACTATAGTCGGCGCTTTTTCCGTCGTCCGCGTCGTCCGTTTTTTTTTGTAGGGCAAATGCGTTAAAGTTATTGTTTTTTCACAACACGGTCAAATGCCTCGGCAGGCGCGATACCGCTTCCGTGGCGGAATTCTTGTGTGAACCAGGGAGCCGTTTCACCAAACTTTGTACGACTAAGATGTTCATAAGTGCTAATTTAGGATTGTCTGGAAATTTTAATTAATGGATTTACATTTATTGAGCATAGGCTGTAGCCTATGCTCAATAAATGTAAATCCAATATTTGTTTACAAAAAGAAACATTGCTAATGTGCAAATTTACAGACTATCATAATTTTGCACTTACAAACATTTTAGTGGTACAAAGTTTAGTGAAACGGCCCCCAGGTGCACTTGTGTGTTTATCGTCCCGACACAATGCAAATTTTCGAGCTGTATGCAGTCTTATGTCATGTGGCTGTGGAGAGTTATTCTGGGATCTGAAACTGGATAACACAAAGAACCCTTTTATGTCATGAAGTAAAATAACACGCCACCGCCACAATGAAATCTCTCGTAAATCAGTCTAATAACACACCATCATGAAAAGGTTATATGCTCATGTACCATATCTAGGCTAATAATAGCGCTCTCTAATATGCCTTACTCGCAGGTTTAGAACAAAAGTATGTTGTTTTCACTTACAAAAGCCTTCAAAACATATTTTCAGTTTCTGTGATGTTACATATTCTTTGTGTCGTTCAGGCAGGCAGACAATTGGTACTATTTATTATTATACCCCCCCCGCAACGAGTTGTGGGGGGTATACTGGAGTCCGGTTGTCCGTCCGTCCGTCCGTCCGTACGTCCGTCCGTCCGTCCGTCCGTCCGTCCGCGTAAACTTAACATCAGAGAAATATTGTTATAGCTTCTATTTCCTTCATCTAAAATGCTTGATATTTCACACATGCATTCCTGTAAGGCTCTACTACCATGCTGTGCCAAATCCACGACCGTCCAACCCCCGCAGATCCCAAGGTCAAGGTCAAATACTTAGTCCGTAAACTTAACATCAGAGAAATATTGTTTATAACTTCTATTTCCTTCATCTAAAATGCTTAATATTTCACACATGCATTCCTGAAGGCTCTACTACCATGCTGTGCCAAATCCACGACCGTCCAACCCCCGCAGATCCCAAGGTCAAGGTCAAATATATTAGTCTCTTTACAAAACTTAACATCAGAGAAATATTGTTATAACTTCTATTTCCTTCATCTAAAATGCTTAATATTTCACACATGCATTCCTGTAAGGCTCTACTACCATGCTGTGCCAAATCCATGACCATCCAACCCCCGCTGATACCAAAGGTCAAGGTCAAATACTTAGTCTCTTTACAAAACTTAACATCAGAGAAATATTGTTCTAACTTCTATTTCCTTCATCTAAAATGCTTAATATTTCACACATGCATTCCTGTAAGGCTCTACTACCATGCTGTGCCAAATCCACGACCGTCCAACCCCCGCTGATCCCAAGGTCAAGGTCAAATACTTAGTCTCTTTACAAAACTTAACATCAGAGAAATAAGTTATAACTTCTATTTCCTTCATTGAACATTCTTATTATTTCACTTGTGCATTCCTCTAAGGTTGTACTATCATGCTCTGACAAATCTACGACTGTCCAACCCCCGCTGATCCCAAGGTCAAGGTCACATACTTAGTCTCTTTACAAAACTTAACATCAGAGTATGTTATAACTTCTATTTCTTTCATTGAAAATTCTTAATATTTCATATGCTGTGACAAATCCCCGCTGGTCTCGAGATCAACGTCACATACATACCGTATACCTCCAATTAACGCCCCCCCCCCCCCCCCCCCCCCCCCCCCCCCCCCCGCCCCCCCCCCCCCCCCCCCCCCCCCCCCCCCCCCCCCCCCCTCCTAATAAACCCCCCTGCCCCCCAAATCCCCCCCAAAAAAAAATAAAAAAAATATTTACCAATGACCGCCAATTTCAAACACAAATAATCCTTAAATCCTTATTTGTGTTTGAAATTGGCGGTCCTTGGTAATTTTTATTTTTTATTTTTTTTACTGGCTAATAAACGCCCCCCCCCCCCCCCCCCCCCCCCCCCCATTTTGTAAAATGTAATGCCTCCGGGGGCGTTAATTCGAGGTTATACGGTAGTCTCTTTACAAAACTTAACATCAGAGAAATCGGTTATAACTTCTATTTCCTTGCTCGGATCTGCTTCACATTTCACACACTCCAATGGACCTCTACCACCCTGTGACAAATTCACGTTCATGCCGCTCGCGCTAATCCCAGAGTCAAGGTCACAAGCCCACACACTTGGAAATTTTTACATATTTTATGGGTACCTGGGCCCACGCGGGGGGTATTCCGTAAGCCTCGCTTACTGACCAATCTAGTTTAACTAGCTGGCAACTCACCAACTGGTCACATCGGCGTCCCCAGTGACAATAAGGATGCCTTATTGGGGTCCCATCTGTTTACGGAAAAGGAAAATAAAAGATTTCCCATTTCTTTGTGAGCTGTTGATATACGATGAACGGTGTTATAAAGAAGTGAAATCAAGGCCAAATGACTTAGAAATGAACTATAATATCGGAGCTCCAGTTAAGATGCGTAATTTGACCAAATATTGAGGTATTCTTCTTGAGACGATTCTAAAGCACTCCCAACTTTCCATTTTTAGCTCGCCTGCACAAAGTGCAGAAGAGCTTATGGCATACCCCCGGCGTCGTCGGCGTCGGCGTCCACAAACAAATATCTTATAACTTCTGTTTCCTTTCATGGAACACCTTGTTATTTCATACATGCATTCCTCAGATGACCCACTATCATGCTGTAGCAAATCCATGACCCACCACCCAACCCTTACCCCAAGGTCAAACTTAGCACATTCATAAACTTAACGTTGGGGTAAATGTCTTATGACATCTGTTCCCTTTCATGGAACGCCTTGATATTTCATACATGCATTCATCTGATGATACCCTATTGTGCTATAGCAAATCCATGACTCACCACCCACCCCTTACCCCAAGGTCACGGTCACAAACTTGGCACATTCATAAACTTAACGTTGGGGTAAATGTCCTATAACATCTGTTCCCTTTCATGGAATGCCTTGATATTTCATACATGCATTCATCTGATGATACTCTTATCGTCCTATAGCAAATCCATGACCCACCGCCCATCCCTTACCCCAAAGTCAAGGTCACAAACTTAGCACATTCTTAAACTTAACGTTGGGGTAGATGTCTTATAACATCTGTTCCCTTTGATGGAACGCCTTGATATTTCATACATGCATTCCTCAGATGACCACCCTCTATCATGCTGTAGCAAATCCACGACCCACCACCCAACCCTTACCCCAAGTCAAGGTCACAAACTTAGCATGTTCATAAACTTTGCGTTGGGGTAAATGTTGTGTAACTTCTGTTTCGTTACAGGGAACGCTTTGATATTTCATACATGCATTCATCTGATGATCCTCTATTGTGCTACAGCAAGTCCATGACCAACCCCCTCCCCCACCCCTTTCCCCAAGATCAACATCATAAACTTAACGTTAGAGTAAATGTCTTTATAACTTCTGTTTTATTTACAGGGAACGCCTTGATAGTTCATACATGCATTCATCTGATGATCCTCTATTGTGCTACAACAAATCCATGACCCACCCCCCACCCCTTTCCCCAAGGTCAAGGTCACAAACTTAGCACATGCATTCCTCATGTGAATAGCTATCATGCTGTAGAAAATCACCAACTTAGTGCGTTCATAAACTTAACGTTGGATTCAATTTTGTTTTACTTCTGTTTTCAGGGAGCACATTGATATGTCATACATGCATTCACCTTAATATGCTATATCATGCTATAGCAAATCCACGAGCCACCTTCCACCACTGACCCCAATGTCAAAGTCCACCGCACACCCCTTAACCCAAGGTCAAGTTATATAATATTCATGTTTTTTATACAACTGTGCCAAGTTTGAGTGAAGGCTGTCAACAGGCGAGCTTCGTTGTCTTCTGACAACTCTTTTTGTTGAATAAATAACAAAATTCCCGCCAAAGTTGATAAAATTACGCACCTTAACTGGAGCTCTCAATATGTACATTGTATTAGGAAAATAATGCATTTCCCTTCTCTCTGTGAAATGAAGGAAGGATCCTGCATGAGTGATGATTTAATATGATATTTATGAAACAAGTTTTCTGATTTCATAATAAACAAGGCTATGCCAAGTGTCTTTATGAAATCAGTCAAAGAGTTTAATAAATATCATATTAAATCTACACAAATGTTAGATTATGTTTATTGCATAAGCACATCATCATAATTTGAAGCTGTACTGATTACCTAACATGTTTTTTTTGTAGCGGGCTCATGTGCATATTTATTACACTAGTGTATTATGATTTGTATTACACTGTGTTATTAAACTGTGAAAACCCATTTTATGCAATAACTGTTGATATACAGTTGACGGTAGTATAGACAAGCATAATCTGCTTACAGTGAGCAACTGGATAATAACTATCGGTAGTATAGCTGTGTGTTTTGTAATGTAATTGGCGGAGCATATCAGATCAGATCAGCTGAGCGACTGTGGGAGCTGTATGTAAGCGAGCATTGAGTATAGGTCAGGCAGTGGGAATATGGCTATCGTACACTGTACAACACGTGGTGTGAGTGCGGAATTATTGCTCTGTGGCTTATAGAACACGTGAATAGACGGAGGTCGGAATGACTGCGTTATATTACTGTGAGGTGTAGCTTCAGCTGGACTAAGGATTATATGTATGTGTTGGTTGATACATGTAATGTTAGTATTAACCCTTTCACCCCTAAGTGACTGAAATTTATGCTCGATCATGTTATTTTTCAGACTATTCCATTTACCAATAAGAGAATATCCACAAATGGTGCAGACCTTGATAAGACAGCTTGTTACGAGCCGGCTCATCTGCAGCCTATTTCACCAACACTGCAAAGTATATTTTTCTAGCAAAATATACTTTAAGGGAGAAATTTTCAATTTAATGATAAATTATTAATTTTTATTATACTGAATTTATTACATTATCACAGCCAAAATGGCTGTGATAATGTAATAAATTCAGTATAATAATTCTGCAAACTTTTAATCATCAAATATATGAAGTCATTAGTTTTATATGAAATAATGCATTTCAGGAAAAATAAATGATTACTCCCTCAAAGTATACTTTGCTAGATAAATATACTTTGCAATTTTGATGAAATCGGCTACAGGACACACTGTTTGCAAATGTTATGATAGTATTGAAAGGGTCAACTGATTTCATGCTTAAAATATACAATTTTGCTGGAAGATTATTTTGAATATTTTGCAGAATATATATTCAATTGTGACCAATCATTTGTAGCCTAGAGAATCTCAGCTATATGGATGTATTTTACTTTTTCATCTGTCTTTTTGTATTTTCTGTATTCTTTTACAGAAAAAACCAGCTGCATGTTGTACGCTTTATAGGCTATAAATTGCACTACCTGTATATCCCTACACCAGTCAATACATTTGCAGAATTTCCATTTTATGCACTAAAATATAGCACTAATCTGCAGGCATTGACAGTCATACTTCGCTATATTGTTATTGGGAGAAAATTCTACAATATTCCACTTTATTAGGTGAGTTTATGATACCGGTAATATTTTTGTCTCAAAAATATTATCATAAACTCACCTAATAAAGTGTTTATCCGCAACATTGTTAGATCATTCTCCACGAAGTAGAAAGTAAACAAAGAATGTGTGAAACGCAAATTTGGATATACTACTCTGTCGTAATGTTTATTAAATGCAATGTAATGTAATTAGAGTTATGCACGGTACTCAGAACTAATAAAAGACAGGTGAAATAGTAAAAGACATCGGTATAGCTGAGATTTTCTAAGCTTAATAATTTGGGCCATTTCGCCGATATTTTTGTGGGGAACTGGAGAAAATAGAAATTTAAATATTTCTACCTGTGAATCAATATGCCGCATGAAATGGATACTTTATTAGCAGTATTAGTTCTGTGATTGCACCTGATGTTACAGACAGATTAGCTTCTTTTGTAGTGTAATGCTTATACAACTGAGTGTGGTTAATAGACCTGGGGGCCGTTTGTACCACTAAAATGTTTGTAAGTGCAAATTTTGGTTCGTCTCGAAATTGCAGTTGATGGATTTACATTTATTGATCATAGCAGCATATGCTCAATAAATGTAAATTCAATAATTGTTTGCAAGGAAACATTGTTAATCCGAAATTTACAGACTATCATAATTTTGCACTTACCAACATTTTAGTCGTATGGAGTTTAGTGAAACGGCCCCAGGGGGGCCCGTTTCACTAAACCTTGTACGACTAAAATGGTCGAAAGTGCAAACTTAGGATCGTGTGGAAATTTCAATTGATGGATTTACATTTATTGAGCATAGGCTGCATATGCAGCCTATGCTCAATAAATGTAAATCCAATAATTGTTTACAAGAAAACATTGTTAATGTGATATTTACAGACTATCGTAAGTTTGCCTTTATGAACATTTTAGTCCCACAAAGTTTAGTGAAACGGCTCCCAGGACTGCAGCTTTACATGTTATTTTGGAAATGTGACCCACTTGGCAACTGTAGTAATGTTGTGGCTGGCATTTCAAGCATAGAAGTTTGAAGGTCTATAAGCTACTTTTTTCATTTCTTTAAATGATTCAATTTGATAAGAGGCATTGAGGCGAAAACCATGCACAAAAATAATAGCTTCATTATATATAGTTAAACGGTTACAAAGGTTTGAGAATGCTAATATAAACTCAAATAGGCACTTCATCAGGGCTCCCGATAAGTTTTGTATCTAAAGAGTATCATACTCCCGTAGTTAAAATAATTCAATTTATACTTTACTTTTACAAATGTATTATTTGATTTTCTTTGTTATTAAATAGGGAACAAATCATAAAAAAAAAAAAAAAAAAATTAAAAGTTCACTTCTTTGAGCTGCAAAAAGCAAACACTAAGTACATTTTCAAAATTATTACAGTATTTTCAATACTCAATTGAAAATCAATGCGTATTTTCGCATTACTGTGAGCATTTTGTACTCCTACTTTTGATAATCAATGCGTATTCGGCTAAAATAAGTGCGTAAAATACGCCAATATGCACCTTATCTGGAGCTCTGCATATGCAGCCTATATTCAATAAATGTAAATCCAATAATTGTTAAGAAGAAAATGTTGATAATGTGACATTTACAGACTCATAATTTTTCACTTGCGAACATTTTAGTTTAGTTTAGTGAAACGGCCCCCAACATCCCTCATTTAAGGTTGTTGTACCCTTCTATGGAAATCTAATAAAAAATACCTACTCATAAAATGACAACTACTTACAATAAACCATAAATATGTGTCCAATAAGTCTTTATGCAGATGCTGCCCGCAAGGAAATTAATCACACTATATGCTGTAGTTAGAAAATAAGAAGCACATTTTTTGTGTCTTACATGTATAATTTGGCTTCTATACACCTGTGTAGAGACGTATATATACATGTGCTACATAAAAACTGGTCTATTATTTGCATATTACAGGTCTGTGTTCATTTTTATTGCTAACAGTATCTGTATAATGACTTACCAATGACATTCATATGGTTTATATATGTCCGTCTCTATTGTTTTATTAGTAGGTTTTTTTTTTTATTATTATTATTATTATTATTAGATTTCCATAGACTTTACATGGGGCCACAAGAAGAGTACAACTACCTTAATTGTCAAAGTAAGAAGTGATAGTTGTACCGCGTATTATCAATGAATGTATCTTATCCTCCTACAGCTGTTTTGCGGTGACAAGTTTTCCAGATCACCAATTAATCACGCCTATCTGCCACAACCTTGACATCATTTACCTGGTAGTGAGAAATTACTTATTTACCATGGACAACTAAATTGTGGCTCTGACTCGAGAAATGGGGCTTATGCATTTTCCGACCAGTGTAGATCCAGATCAGCCTGTGCGTCCGCCATTTGATTCTGGTGTGGCGAGGACCTGGCATCAGATCAGGATTATTGTGATTTCCGGGCTGAATATATAGATTTTTTATTGTAAATATTCAGTTCTGATTTTGGGATTTTCCCCCCATTGGTACATGTACTTGAACATGTACTTGTACAGGTAATATATGGGATTTAGTACTAAACCCATTGACCCGGCCTTAAATGACCTTAGCTGTTGATAAGCCGTTAAACCCCAACAAACAACATGTCTACACCATTGTGTATTTCAATGAACTCATTATATTCACAGTATGTTTTTAGGCATTTTCAAACAAACTTTTGTTTCTGTTTTCTTATTTTGCAACGAAAGCATAAGTTTTGTATATCTTCAAACTGTAATAGCTTCTTTCTTAACTCTTTGCATGTTGGGAAATGTGTGGGCTATAAATAGTTCAAAAGTAGTAGACAAAATTCAGTATATTTTCTTTTATTTCTCCCTGTAAATATCATGAATATGTCTTGGAATTTCATTAGAATTGATGAGTCCCGAGGACTCAATTCTAATGAAATTTCAAGACATATTTACAGAGAGAAATAAAACATATAATTCTAATTCGTTTGGCGGATATTTTCGCCACTAGCATGCAAAGAGTTAAGCGGATAAGCCTTTGGTGGGTAATACTAGGGTGGACAGGATTACCGTATGTTAACCTTTACACCGCTATTCTTAATTTTTTGTCGTCTGCTGTTTATTTTCTATTTTCAATTTTTATCATCAAAAACATGCTTTGACAGCACTTTAGAATAATTTACAACATGCTTTGACAGAACTTCAGAATCATTTCCATTGGAAATGATTCTGAAGTGCTGTCAAACCATGTTTTTATTGAGAACTAAGGAAAGATATAAAAGCAACGGCAGACAACAATTGTTGTGTGTAGCGGTCTAAGGGTTAAGGGGAGATCTGCTGGAATTCATTTTGATCAAATGTACAAAATTATATACATCTAATGTTGATTGCAAATATGGGAGGGGATACTGTTAGAATCAATGTGATATGTATGTACTACCACAGGTGGAAGAGTGACATAAAAACAATGCCCATTGAAAAAAAATCCCATTACCCCACCCACCTGGTGTCATACTTTGCGCTACATTTCTAAACGGAGCATACAGTATGACACCAGATGGGTGGGGTAATGAGATTTTGTCAATGGGCATTTTTCGTGTCGCAGGTCCCAAGTCTATGTCTACTACAGTTCATTTCATTTTCATTTAACTTGGGTGGGAATTGGCTCATAGACCTTCCATACTACAGGATCTGCATTGGTCTAAAATACCCAGCTGTCCGTTTTGTTTGCAAGCTCTCTAGCACCACCAACCTATAAAGTACCGATTACCCTGTGTGTATGTTGCCGTGCTAAAACATCTAAAACCAGATCTGTGGATATAGACACTGTGATAACTTACACTGATTAGATTATATGTTACACTGTTGTGTCTGCTTCTTTTCCACCGCCAGCCAAAATCATCATATCCATACTCATAATAAGGCCAGTGTCATGACAAGTATTAACCCTTAGCCTGCTGATCACGAAAACTGTCGTCTGCTGTTACTTTATTTTTTGCCCTGTTTCTCAATAAAAACATGGTTTGACAGCACTTTAGAATCATTTCCAATGGAAATGATTCTAAAGTGCTGTCAAAGCATGTTTTTGATGAGAAAAATCGAAAATAAATCATAAACAGCAGACGACAACATTTCATTCAGCAGGCTAAGGGTTAAAATACTGTTATACGACAGTTACATGGTGGAACTACGAGATATTTCCATCATATCCATTATATGTCCAGTGATACATTTGTGTCACTTAACCCTTTCCCTGTTTTGCGATATTTCGACTCTTCCAAATCGAAAACATCTGAATAAAAGAATCAAATGCTGGGTCAAATGATGGTTAAATTATCTGATAGAGTAGAAAACATTGTGGGAAAAGGAGAAATTGCTTGTTACAAGCAATTTCTCCTTTTCCCACAATGTTTTCTAAAGACATCTTCTGCAGAGGCGTGAAAAGTCGTTTCTATCAGGGAAAGGGTTAAAATAAAATTTCAACCTTGATATGATCACTGAAGCTTGCAGCATATCAATATTATTTTTTATACTCCCGGAATAATTTTTTTCGGGTAAGCATATAGTTACCGCTTTGTCCGGCATCTGCTGTCCGAGTTTAATATTAAAAGTTTTTCAAATTGCTATATCTCTGTAACTGCTTGGGATATCAACTTGAAACTTCATATTCACATTGATCACCATCCATATTTTCATCGTATACCCTACCCATGCTGCCCAGGAGCTAAAGGTCAAGGTCAAATGACTTTAAACCTTTTGTTAAACTTTTACATTAAAGTTTTTCAAATTCAATTCAATTCAAATTAGCATACAAATATTTATTGTTACTAATAAACAAAATATTGCGTTAAAACTTTCTAAATTGAGATTATGATGAAACTTCATATACACATTTATCATCATTTATTGTGATTAATAAGCATACTATACCAATACCCAGGGTCAAGGACTTTGAATTTCATGTTTCAGATACTGGAGGACGGGATGCATATCTTAGCCATGTCACCCGTAAATATCTGACGGTGACTGCTCCATGTTAATTTGTGGCATTTCCATTATAAGTCAAAGGGGTATTTGTTTTTAAATATTGAAAGTTATGACAAATACTGCAGATTCAGGTGAGGCTGTAAATTTAAATTGATGGATTTCCCCGAGTGTACTTGCATATGCAGCCTATGCTAAATAAATGTAAATCCAATAATTTTGCACTTGCAAATATTTTAGTCGTACAAAGTTTAGTGAAACCGCCCCCTGGCATTTCCTCATGGCTTGTCATGATGCAACACAGATACAAGGTGATCATCTCTCCCCGAGTGTACTTGCACTTTATTGGCTTGCTTGTTTGAAAGTTAGTTTAATATTGAGAAAATGAAAGCAGATATAGTCTGTGGACAAAATGGATTATAGGAATGAATGGCCTTTTTGTGGAATTTATCGGGGTATAAACTTGGAAAAGTCGCAGGAATACTGGACGAAGGCTGGAAGGCCTCGTCCAGTGTTCCCGCGACTTTTCCAAGTTTATATCCCCGATAAATTCAACAAAAAGACCATTCATTCCTTATAGTTCCAGCATTTGAAATAAATTCATCAAGAAAATGTGTTTATTTTCCGTTTTCTTAAGAATTATTTTCACTGCGCCTGACGGTTACGGAAAGTAGTTCGGCGTGGGAGTTTACTGGGTTATGAATTTTGGACAGAGACTTACTACGAGCCAATCAAATGTTAGGGAATTGTGTAAACATGTTTGTGCTGGAATTATAACTTGATGAATGTAGCAACTGATGGTGTATTAGATTCAGCTGAAGAACAGATACTGGAAAATTGGACGGGATGCATATCTTAGCCTATCACCCGTACATATCTGATATTGACTGCTCCATGTTAATTTGTGGCGATTCCATTATAAGTCTAAGGGGTATACATGTATTTATTTTTAAATATTGAAAGTTATGACAAATACTGCAGATGCAGGTGAGGCGGCTCGAAACGAGCCGACTCACCTGGATCTACAGTGTTTGCAAATGTTGGCTTTGTGGTCTGTCCAGTTGAAAGGGTTAATAGTCGCATGTTTCACACCTGAATGCTAGGATTCACACATGAGGCTAAGTGGTCACTAAACTTTGTATGACTAAAATGTTCAATAAATGTAAATACATCAATTGAAATTTCCAGACGATCCTAAATTTGCACTTACGAACATTTTAGTCGTACAAAGTTTAGTGAAACACACCCCTGGTGTAGTAAGGGTTCCTGGCACCAGATCAGTACAGTCTTTCACAGCTGAACGTTTTCATCCTGCATGTACAGTGCAATACCCCTCCACCACATACACATTTTCATCAGAATATGACCTTGCTATTTGAGACATAAAACCCCAATCAATCGATCAATCAAGCGTCTCTGTGATTCACAGATGGGGCCCCAGTGATCTGCAGGTGTATATAAGGTTGGTGTCTTCTAACACAGGAAAGCTGGTTCTACTCACTAACCTACATATGTTTTTGTTCAATGAATAAAAGCATGGGCTGTTGCATTTACTGTAGTATGAAAAATGCATGGAGACGTTGCCGGTCAATGGCGTGACGTTGTTGACAATGACGATGAACATCATGTATTTTAATGACATAAAACAAACTTTAACGAATCAACATCGCGCGACGTCACGTGGGGATAATGTAATGTACTTTGATAGAAACGCAATACGTGAAATGGCGTTTCCATTATGAATTTGTGGATGGTGTAAATATTGTTAAATGGATGTTAAATCCCATTCAATCAATCAATCTATTCAGCTTAGTGTTTATGTTATGATTTATTTGAAAATATGTTAACAAATTGCAAATTTAAGTTGGCCTCTGTCCACTGAAGAGGCAGGTGCCAAGTTGTCGGCTTACCTTCCATAGGCCCATTACATTAAATGTTATGCACCTGACATGTTTTGAATGATTTATGTCTGACTGAACACTTCCTGTTTACAGATCCACATGTTTAAGGGCATGTTACGCCCACCTGTCTTGTTTGAAATGTAAATAGAGGCCAGAGTGTCTCAATGACATTGCTTTGAAATGTAAATAATGGCCAGAGTGACTTTGTGGACATGACAGCTTGAGTGCTTCCAAATGTAAATAGTGACCAAAATGGCTTGTTAGCCATGACATTGTTTTCAAATGTAAATAGAGGCCAGAGTGACTTGTGGCCATGTCATTACTTCCAAATGTAAATAGAGGCCAGAGTGACTTGTGGCCATGTCATTACTTCCAAATGTAAATAGAGGCCAGAGTGACTTGGTGGCCATGGCATTGCATTCAAATGTAAATAGAGGCCAGAGTGACTTCGTGGCCATGGCATTGCTTCAAAATGTAAATAGAGGCCAGAGTGACTTGTGACCATGGCATTGCTTCCAAATGTAAATAGAGGCCAGAGTGACTTGGTGGGCATGTAATTGCTTCCAAATGTAAATAGAGGACAGATTTCCAAATGTAAATAGAGGCCAGAGTGACTTGTGACCATGGCATATTGTATAAATAGAGAGTGCTTGTACCATGCATGCTCAAATGTTATAGAGGCCAGAGTGACGGTTTGTAGCCAATGATGGATTTCATGTAAATAGGAGGGGACAGTGCTTGGTAGCCATGACATGCAACAAAGTATGGAGCCCAGAGTTTTCTGTAGGCCATGACATTGCTTTAAATGTAAAATAGAGGCCAGAAGGGTGACCTGGTGCCATGTCCATTGGCTCATTGTTTAAAATAGAGGCCAGTGACTGGTAGCCATGACATTGCTTTTCAAATGTAAATAGATGGCCACAAAGTGACATTGATTCCATGAGCCAGAGTGACTTGTGCCATGCATTGCTCAAATGGTATAGATTGGCTCAGAGTGGCCTGGTTGCAAATGTCCATGCTTTCCAAACTGTAATAAATAGAGGCCAGAGTGACTGTAGCAAATGGACCATGTCTCAGTAAATAGAGGCCAGCCGGTGACCTCGTGCCATGCATTGCTTTCAAAAATGGTATAGAGCCAGAGTGGACTGTGACAAATGGCATTGCTTTCTATTAATGTAAATAGAGGCCGTTCCCCGTCCCTCCAACCCCCACCCAATGTAAATAGAGGCCATAGTGACTTGTAGGCCATGATTGGCCTTTTCAAATTGTTAAAAATAAAGAGGCCATGAGTGGACTTTGGTAGCCATGACATTGCTTTTCCCAAATGTAATAGAGCCAGTTGGTGATCTTGGCAGCCATTTGACCATTGCTGCTTTCCAACTTGTAATTTAAAGAAGGGCCAGGGTGACTGTAGGCCATTGCATTGCTTTCCAAATGTTCCCTAAATAGAGGCCAGAGGTGACTTTGGTGGCCATGTCCATTGCTTCATAAATGTAAATAGAGGCCAGAGTGACCTGTGGCATGGCTTTGCCTTTCAAATGTAAATAGAGGACCAGAGTGACCTTTGGGTGCCATGCAAATTGCTTTTCCAAATGTAAATAGAGGCCAGAATTTCCCATTGTAAATAGAGGCAAATAGTGACGTTGGGTTGCCATGGCATTGCTTTTCCAACGTTTAAATTAGACGGCCAGGGACCTTGGTAGCCATTGGCCATTGGCTTTCAATTGTAAATTAGAGAGGTGACCTTGGTGGCCATGGCATTGCTTTCAAATGTAAATAGAGGCCAGAGGGGTGGACCCTTGTGACCATGGCCATGCTTTCAAATGTAAATAGAGACAGAGTGACTTGGTGGCCATTGGCATTGCTTTCCAAATGTTAAAATAAGAGGCTGAGGTGGACTTGGTAGCCCATGGCAATATTGCCTTTTCAAATGTAAATAGAGGCCAGAGTGACTTGGTGGCCATGCATTGCTTTCAAATGTTAAATAGGCAGGCCAAAGATTGACTTGGTGCCATGGGCATTGCTTTCAAATGTAAATACCGGAGGCCAGAGGTGATTGGTGGCATTGGGCCTTTGCTTTTATGTATTGTTTTAAATAGAGGCCAGAGTGACTGGTACCCGCTGGCATTTGCTTTTACTGTTAAATGTAAATAGAGGCCAAGAGGTTGGAGTTGTTTAGCCATGGCCATTGCTCCATGTAAATAAAGAGACCAGAGTTGGACCTTGGTGGCAAATGATTTTGCCTTTCAAAATGTTAATTTAAGAAGGCCAAGAGGGACTTGGTAGCAAATGGCCAATTGCTTTTAACCTGTAAATGTTAAAATATAGGCCAGAGTGACTAGGTGGCCATGTCATTGCATCCAAATGTAAAATATTAGAGGCAGAGTGACTTGGTGGCCATGGCCATTTGCTTCCAAATGATAAGACAGGAGTGAAATTTGTTGGCCAGGCATTGCGTCCAAAGTAAATAGAGGACAGGGCATTGCTTTCAAATGTAAATAGAGGACAGAGTGACTTGGTGGCCATGGCATTGCTGCTTCCAAATGTAAATAGAGGCCAGAGTGACTTGGTGGCCATGTCATTGCTTCCAAATGTAAATAGAGGCCAGAGTGACTTGGTGGCCATGGCATTGCTTCCAAATGTAAATAGAGGACAGAGTGATTTGGTGGCCATGGCATTGCTTCCAAATGTAAATAGAGGACAGAGTGACTTGGTGGCCATGGCATTGCTTCCAAATGTAAATAGAGGACAGAGTGACTTGGTGGCCATGGCATTGCTTTCAAATGTAAATAGAGGACAGAGTGACTTGGTGGCCATGGCATTGCTTTCAAATGTAAATAGAGGCCATAGCGACTTGGTGGCCATGGCATTGCTTCCAAATGTAAATAGAGGCCAGATTTCCAAATGTAAATAGAGGCCATAGTGACTTGGTGGCCATGACATTGCTTTCAAATGTTAATAGAGGCCAGAGTGACTTGGTAGCCATGACATTGCTTTCAAATGTTAATAGAGGCCAGAGTGACTTGGCAGCCATGACATTGCTGCTTTCAACTGTAAATAGAGGCCAGAGTGACTTGGTAGCCATGGCATTGCTTTCAAATGTAAATAGAGGCCAGAGTGACTTGGTGGCCATGTCATTGCTTCCAAATGTAAATAGAGGCCAGAGTGACTTGGTGGCCATGGCATTGCTTTCAAATGTAAATAGAGGCCAGATTCCAAATGGTATTTAAGAGGGCCATACGGTTGACTGTGGCCATGACATTGCTTTCAAATGTAAATGAGCCAGACGTGACTGTAGTGCCATGGCATTGCTTCAAATGTAAATAGAGGCCAGATTTCAAATAAAATAGAGGCCATAGTGACTTGTGGGCCAGGCATTGCTTTCAAATGTAAATGAGGGCCAGAGGTGGACTTGGTGCCATGGAAACATTGCTTTCAAATGTAAATGAGGCCAGAGTGGACTTGTGGCCAGGGCATGCTTTCAAATGTAAATTAGAGGCCAGAGTGACTTGGTGGCATGGCATTATTTTCTTGTAAATAGAGGCCAGGTGTGGCATTGCTACTTTCAAATGTACATAGAGGCCAAGTGACTTGGTGGCCATTGGCATTGGCTTTCAAATGTAAATAGAGGCCAGAGTGACTTGGTGGCCATGGCATTGCTTTCAAATGTAAATAGAGGCCAGAGTGACATTGTGGCCGATGGCATGCAATTTCAAATGTAAATAGAGGCCAGAGTGACTTGGTTTGGCAGGCATGGCTTTTACCTGCTTTCAAATGTAAATAGAGCCAAAGAGTGACTTGTACCCATGGCAAATTGGCTTAAATACTGCTTTCCAAATGTAAATAGAGGCCAGAGTGACTTGGTGGCCATGGCATTGCTTTCAAATGTAAATAGAGACCAGAGTGACTTGGTGGCAATGGCATTGCTTTTAACTGTAAATGTAAATAGAGGCCAGAGTGACTTGGTACCCATGGCATTGCTTTTAACTGTAAATGTAAATAGAGGCCAGAGTGAGTGGTAGCCATGGCATTTCTTTCAAATGTAAATAGAGACCAGAGTGACTTGGTGGCCATGACCTTGCTTTCAAATGTAAATAGAGGGCCGAGTGACTTTGGTTTAGCCATGCATTGCTTTTAACTGTAAATGTAAATATAGGCCAGAGTGACTTGGTGGCCATGCCCTTGCTTCCAATTGTAAATATAGGCCAGAGTGACTTGGTAGCCATGACATTGCTTTCAAATGTAAATAGAGGCCGGAGTGACTTGGTAGCCATGGCATTGCTTTCAAATGTAAATAGAGGCCAGAGTGACTTGGTAGCCATGACATTGCTTTCAAATGTAAATAGAGGCCATAGTGGCTTGGTGGCCATTACATTGCTTCCAAATGTAAATAGAGGCCAAAGTGGCTTGGTAGCCATGACATTGCTTCCAAATGTAAATAGAGGCCAGAGTGGCTTGGTGGCCATGACATTGCTGCTTTCAACTGTAAATAGAGGCCAGAGTGACTTGGTAGCCATGTCATTGCTTTCAACTGTAAATAGAGGCCAGAGTGACTTGGTAGCCATGACATTGCTTCCAAATGTAAATAGAGGCCAGAGTGGCTTGGTGGCCATGACATTGCTGCTTTCAACTGAAATAGAGGCCAGAGTGACTTGTTAGCCATGTCAAATTGCTCAACTGTAAAATAGAGGCCAGAGTGACTTGGTAGCCATGACATTGCTTCCAAATGTAAATAGAGGCCAGAGTGGCTTGGTGGCCATGACATTGCTGCTTTCAACTGTAAATAGTATTTATTTCAGTTGGCACTTGTACATGTAATTTAATTACATATCCTATGCCAATTGCATAATAATTAATTTTGTCTTTTGTATTCATATTTTGGAAATAGGTGGAGTGATCTTCGACTTAAAATATGGTAACAATGGCAACTATGAGTGTGCCCATTTCTTTTTTGTGGGGTATATGTTTTCATTGAAGTGACCGGATTCTAAGTGAGCAGAAGCATTAATATGATTTGCCTAATCACTTTCTAATTTACCGATGTATATGAGCCTATGCATGCTAATTACGATTATTCATGACTGTATAGCCTAGAGCAGTTAGGCTTTGCCTTATACCTTTAATGATAGTTGCCGTGCTGCGACAAAATGGGGGCTTTGCAACCAGTGTAGCCACAGATCAGTCTGATCAACGCCTACACTGTTAACAGCAATTGTGTTGATGGAACATTCTTAACCCATTTCAGTCTAAGGATACTATAATTTTTGTCGAAAATTCTTTTATTTTGTTTATTTCTCTATAAAGGTGTTGCTGTTACCATTTGTTTGAGTTGAGACGGTTCAAACAAGTGGTAACAAGATATACTTTCGAGAAGAAATAATGAAAATAGGGATTTTTTTGCCTCAAAAGTTCCATACCACTATAATTGTATCTCGTCTGTAATGTGTTAATTAATGCCTCTATCATATGTCATTCTAGATTGGAATATATTTCCATGATTGAGCTGCACTGGTGAAAAAAACATAATAAGCCTGTTTTTGTGGCGAACTGCTCATCTCGGCAGTTGGATCAGGCTCAATTACAGCTAGTTTCATTTTTGTCGAGCCCTCTTGCGGAAAGCGAGACATAGTGATCACAATGACGTCCGGGTGTCCGTCCGTCTCCGTCCGTCCGTCCGTCCGGGCATACATTAGGGTACTTATGTGGCTAGCCCCACAGGGTTATGGACTTAGTAAAGGATAGGGTTGGTTACAATTAGCCACCTAAAAAATCCTTTTATGTGGCTAAAAATCGTTTTATGTGGCTAATATTTAACATGTGATAAGCCACATAAGTATCCATTTGTAAGAACGTCCGTCCGTCCGTCCGTCCGTCCGTCCGAAATCTGCGTTAAAGTTTTAAAAATACAATCAAATGCCTCGGCGGGCTCGACATGCGGGCCGTGGCCATCTGGTTACAAGATACGCTTGCTTTCAAGCCAAGAGTACTTGTCCTCGTCATAAGTGGGATCTCCTGAACAGTATTTTTGAAATGCAAAGACATTACTGCGGTACATAAGCATATAGTAAATACATAATAATTGTATGTTCAAAAACACGGGCGTCTAACTAGTTCTACCAGTTGCTTTTATAGTTAATGTTTTGAGGTTAGGTGATGAGCTCATTTATACATCAGTGTTGTACATTTCACAGCTCGGGTGACAGACAGTATCCATGTGATAATGACTACTGTAGATCTAGCGGCCAGGATGTGATTAATCTCGTGTACTTATATATGTCGCGCAATCTTACAAAACTAGCCTTACAACCAGACTGGGTTAGCTGACTATAATCCCTTAGTATGAATCTTGAAATTTGTGTTCTAAGTACCGTATTTATTCTAATAAATGCCCCGTGGAAAAAAGGATCAATATGTTATTTTCACACAGACAAAAACAATGTTTAAATGGATTTTGTATGTGAAAATAACATATTTAGAATGCAAATATGGGCTTGGGCTACTATTAGAGAGGGGGCCACTATTAGAATAAATACAGTAAGTTAGTTCCATTGATCGTTGCTGCAATTCTACTGAGCCTCAGCCAATCAAACAGCCTCAGCATGAGAATGGAGTATTTGCTCAGAGCACAAACAGACCTTGATCCAAATGCAGAACTCCTTGCATTTCTGATAGAAGATCAGCAGCACCGTAACCATGACTGCATGAATTTTACAGTGTAATAGTATTGTCACAATTTGAATTTTTAGTTCCTGGTCATCCGCACCACTGTAACCATGACAATGCATAATATTACAATGCCATTGTGAAAATTTAATTCTAATTCCAGATTCGCACCACCATTACCATGACAACATGAAATATTACAATGATGTGGAAACAATTCAATGATGGATCGCAGAGAGTTATTTCCCTTTGCAAATATATATACAGAGATCTGGTCCTTCAGTGTTTATTTCTTACTGCATAGCTGAAGAAAATGAGCTTTGCGAACAGAGTAGACCCAGATCAGACTGCACACCTGTGCAGTCTGATCTGAGTCTTCACTGTTTGCAATAACATTAATAAGTGGGAAAAGATGAATCTGGCAGATAATGCAGTCCTGGATCAAATTACGTAGATACATAGGATGATCTGGATCAACACTCGTGAAAAACACTAGAACATTTCATTTTCACAATTTCACAATTTCTGTTGTTACAAGCATTAAGGCCCTAAATTATACAATTTGGACTGGATTTCTATAAATAAAATCAATGGGAGATAACTAGCTACGATCCCTCATTTCTACATGTAAGCAATTCAATTTCTACTTCCAGGTCAGCACCACCGTAACCATGACAACATGGAATATTACTACCAGCTAGAAATCTGGAAGGGCAATATCAATGGTGTTCTACGCATTGCACGGCAACGAGAGGAGCTTAGTGACTGGCTAGTTGCCATGGCACCCATGGGTAAGATTATTTTCTTTTTGTAATCATTGCTTAGGACCTGTGATTATGAAGCTTTCTAAAAATTTGTTCCTGCAATCAGGTACTTGGATTTCAGAAGACTGAGCATATCTCAGCCTCGTCCAGTCATCTATGTGTTTTTGATATACTGAGCTCCCCCATCTTTATAATGATGACCTTTGCTGTTGTGCACATGTATAACCCCAATCAATCAATCAATCAATCAATCATTCATGTATATGCAAGGTAATTAAAGGTACATACCCACGCAGTAGGCACAAAATGTTCTTTATAGGAATTAAATAAGTGTATAATTATGTCACTATTCCACCAGTTCTAAAAATTACGAGTGCCCACTATACAAATATAATCATTTATTAATTATCAATTTACTGTTAGCAACGCGCGGCGCTAACAGTCTATTTTGATAATGTGCGGGGACGACGACTTTCACATCACGGCTTGCGGTACGCATGCGCAGTATACTACGCGCGCCAGTAGGCTTCCCAATACGTAAACAAGAATATCAACATGTCGAAACGTCCAGGACGGAAATTGTATGAAACGGCGTCGGCCAAAAAAAAAGGCGAAATGTCTGGCGCTAACAGTCTATTTTGATAATGTGCGGGGACGACGACTTTCACATCACGGCTTGCGGTACGCATGCGCAGTATACTACGCGCGCCAGTAGGCTTCCCAATACGTAAACAAGAATATCAACATGTCGAAACGTCCAGGACGGAAATTGTATGAAACGGCGTCGGCCAAAAAAAAAAGGCGAAATGTCTGGCGCTAACAGTCTATTTTGATAATGTGCGGGGACGACGACTTTCACATCACGGCTTGCGGTACGCATGCGCAGTATACTACGCGCGCCAGTAGGCTTCCCAATACGTAAACAAGAATATCAACATGTCGAAACGTCCAGGACGGAAATTGTATGAAACGGCGTCGGCCAAAAAAAAAGGCGAAATGTCTGAGGGACAGGCAGTACAGAGAGAGAGTAGTTAATATTGGCGACCAGATCACCAAATGGAAAGAGTTACGTGGAAATTTAGATTTGGACTCGAACAGAGATTTTTCTTCTCAACTTCCGATACTTCACTGCGCATGTCAAAGATGTGATATGATTGACCGTGTCACATGATGCGTATTGGTAAAAATAGCACGAGGTCGGAAAATGCCCTTTCTGGTTGCGGCATATAAAATGCGATTTAACACCAATTAACACGCGCCGTAATTAAAAATAACTCGTTAGTGGGTAGACAAATGGCTCATATAAGGCATGACAGAAAATGAAAAGTTGTAGTACAGTGTAACCTGCTGCGTGGGCATGTACCTTTAACAAAGGGTTATATTACACGTTACAGTGTGATTTAACGTGATTTCTTCAGGATTTATTGTAATTTTCATACGTTAGGGTCAAAGTTATCAATTTCTAGATGTGACAACACCAATTCACTTGTAATTTAGTGAATGTAATATTAATTTATTCAACTATCATTTTGAGGCACAAGTTTTATTTCCCTTGATGAGTGTAAATCATATAAAGAAACGGGTGCTATGCATTCGTTTCTTTATCAGAGTTACAAGCATTTCAGGAAATAAACCAGTACTTTAAAATTATAAACGATGGTTAAGGAAACTATATTTCGTGGACAGTGACTGTATACAAGATGGTTGTACATTGTCTCTTGAATCTCTGATCTGTATTTCCAGCACATGTTTTCCAAATATTTGCTCGTATTTCCCATGGGCCTTAGGTTGATAATTAATTTATGTATCATACCGCTATATTGACACTTCGTAAATTTGTCGCATTATATTACGTCGCTATGTTCTATGACATCATCGTTACGTGACATCATCATCATCACATATGTCGAGCGTCATGGACGCCGTGATGAACGACTAGAACAATATTTAGCAAAAACATGGCGTTTTCAGCTAGGAAATCTACATAGAAATGCATAATATGTTGGAACAACGTTGTGGTACTTATGGTCGTATGTTTTGTATGGTATACCGACTATGATTACATTTGAAAACGATTGCATTTCTAATGTACTCCTCTCAGAAAATAAAATCTTTTATATAGATAAATAAAACATATTACTTGGAGTCACCAAGACGAGAATGTATATGTGAGCATATAGATGAGAGCATTGGCATTAACAATGGATCAGCTCAAACAATTCGTACTCGTAGTTTAAGTATATGAGAAGTGTGGCCGCGCAGTGTTGTCCACGCTGTCTAAATAAAATAACTTGAAAATGTATGCACTTGAGGTCATTAGTGACGTCATAACTCTAGGACGTCCTCTTTGGATCTCCGTTTGTGTTACATGTACTTTAATTTATTCAACAATATCGATAAATCTGCATCTCAACTTGATTAACCCGACTTAGAGAAGCTTTATTATGCCTTGGCCATGGGAGGTTGCCTAGCAACCAGTATAGAAGCATTTCTGAATACAGTGCAACCTCTCTACAACAGCCACCCATGGGAAGACGTAAAACTAGCTGTTGTAGAGAGGTGGCCGTTGTAGGGAGGTTAATGCTGAATTAAATTTTATCGTCCGATGTTTATTTATTTTCTTCGATAATTCTCATCAAATACATGCTTTGACAGCAATTTAGAATCATTTCCAATGGAAATGATTCTAAAGTGCTGTCAAAACATGTTTTATTGAGAAAGAATTCAAAAGCAACATCAGAGGACAATGTTCATGCTCAGCAGTCTAATGGGTTAGATATAGAGCAAATCGTCCATTTGGGATATAAAATAGCGGCTGTTAATTACAGAGAGGGTGTTGTTGTAGAGAGGTGGCTGTTCGGGGAGGTTCGACTGTATATGCACATCAAATATTAAACAGACAGAAAGTTTCATTGTAGAATTTCGGATACATGGCCAGGATTGTTATTTCCAAACAAATAATACCAGGGCTCCAGATAAGGAATTAGTAATTGAGTATTGTTGTTACTCGATCATTTCTGAAGCAATTGGGTATTTCAAAATTGTAATTCGGTAAAATAAAATCACTAAAATCACCGCATATTGAATAGTTTGCTTCAAAATGAAAACATATCTTGGCATTGCATTAGAATTGTCTCCAAGGAGACAATTCTAATGAAATACCAAGATTTGTTTTCGTGGAAAATAAGAAAAATATGCTATATTTGTGGTCTGTTTATTGTTTTCTGCAGCATGATAAAGGTACCACAAAATTTGTATTGCTTTTTGGAGCTGTTTTCACTACATATTGGATAGATCAAGAACTACATGTTCGACATGTATGGGCATTGTTTTAAAGTCGCACTTTAATTTTCTTTACTCTTCTCAGGTGCAGGCCAATTCACCTTCCATATTCCTCACAAAGGAGTGATAATTATAGTAATTCCAATAACCTCCGAAGGGAAGCACATTTAATACACATTGTTTTAAAGTCACTCTTTAAAAGTACATGCCCACTCAGTAGGCAGAAACTGTATTTTATAGAAATTAAATAAGTGTATAATTGTGTCACTATTCCACCAGTTCAAAATATTACGAGTATTACAGATATAATCATTTAGTAATATTTATTTTACTGATAGTGACGCGCGTTGGTATCAGGCTATTTTCATATGCAAATGAGGCATGGTATTTTTAGCTCACCTGAGCGAAGCTCATCTGAGCTATTGTTACCGCAATGTGTCCGTTGTCGTCTGTCGTCGTCCGTGAACATTTTCAAACGTCTTCTCCTCGGTAACCATGGGGCCTATAGTCACCAAACTTTAGGTAGGGGGATTACAAAATTGTTAAAATGACGTCATTACGTAATCCAAGATGGCCGCCATCTAAAAATAGCACAAATTCTTAAAAAATCTTCTTCTCAAGAACCGCCAACCTCATTTCGACAAAACTTGGTAGGAATGATCGATGTACAATGCTCTTTAAAAGTTGTTAAAATTGTGACCCCGGGGTCAAAAATGGGCGTGGCCCATGGGGTCAAATTTTATTTTTGACCGCATATGGTCATGTCATATATCAAATCGAAGGTATCAACGAGGCGATCACTCTGGTGCATTTATTGTCAAAATCGGATGTTTATGTCATCCAAGGTGGCCGCCAAAATGTCAAAAGGTTGTTCTTTTATTAGAGATTTCAAAATTCTTCTTCACATGAACCGCTTGGCCCATGGTAGCTGTCTAAAAATAGCATAAATTCTTAAAAAATCTTCTTCTCATGAACCGCTAGCCGGATATAGACGAAACTTGCTAGGAATGATCGATGTACAATGCTCTTTCAAAGTTGTTAAAATTGTGACCCCGGGGTCAAAAATGGGCGTGGCCCATGGGGTCAAATTGGGGTCAAATTTTATTTTTGACCGAATATGGTCATGTTATATATCAAATTAAAGGTATCAACAAGGCGATCATTCTGGTGCATTTGTTGTCGAAATTGGATGGTTATATCATCCAAGATGGCCGCCAAAAGGTCGTTCTTTTATCAGAGATTTCAAAATGTTTCTTCACATGAACCGCTTGGCCCATGGTAGCCAAACTTAAAAATTATGGTCCATGGGTGAAGCCTTTTCAGATTTGTTAAAATGGAGTCATCGCTAATCCAAGATGGCTGCCATCTACAAATAGCATAAATTCTTTAAAATATCTTCTTCTCATGAACCGCTTGCCGGATTTCGACGAAACTTGGTAGGAATGATCGATGTACAATGCTCTTTCAAAGTTGTTAAAATGGTGACCCCGGGGTCAAAAATGGGCGTGGCCCGTGGGGTCAAATTTAATTTTTGACCAAATATGGTCATGTCTATATCAAAAGAGGCGCTCGCTCTGGTACATTTTTTGTCGAAATTGGATGGTCATGGTCATGTCATCCAAGATGGCCGCCGAAAGGTCAAAAGGTCGTTCTTTTACTAGAGATTTCAAAAATGGTCCATGGGTGAAGCCTTTTCAGATTTGTTGAAACGGAGGTCGTCGCTAATCCAAGATGGCCGCCGTCTAAAAATAGCAGAAATTCTTAAAAAATCTTCTCATGAACCGCCAGCCAGATTTCGACGAAACTTGGTAGGAATGATCGATGTAGAATGCTCTTTCAAAGGTGTTAAAATGGTGACCCCGAGGTCAAAAATGGGCATGGCCCATGGGGTCAAATTTTATTTTTGACCGAATATTCTCATGTCATATATCAAATTGAAGGTATCGATGAGGCGATTGCTCTGGTGCAATATTTGTCGGAATCTGATCATTATGTCATCCATGATGGCCGCCAAAAGGTCCATTTATTCGAGATTTTGAACGTCTTTTTCTCAGGAACCACATGGCTGATGCTGGCCAAACTTCATAGTAAGTTAAGATCTTTGGGTGAAGCATTTTCAGATTTGTTAAAATGAGAGTCATCGCTTAAAACTCAATGTCACATTCTCCTCAGGTGTTCATGGAGTCATGGCCCTCTTGTTTAATTATTTATACTAATTAAATGCGTCACCTGAAAAAATGATAGTTTCGACAGATTATAAAGTATGATAATTGCACATCAAAAAATAAATACAGAGTTTTTGTCTCGCCTGCGAAAGCGGAAAGCGAAACATAGGTTTTGCTTTTCCGGAGTCGGCGGCGGCGGCGGCGGCGGCGGCGGCGGCGGCGGCGCGGCGGCGGCGGCGGCGGCGGCGGCGGCGGCGGCGGCGGCGGCTGGCGGCGGCGGCGGCATCATTCAATCTTAAGTTTTCGTGTTACGGTCATTACTTCAACTACTTCAACACCTTATCAGCTACAGTCATAAAACTTTATACATCCCTTTACTATGATATGTAGATGAATATACGACTATTAAATTTCTCGGGCCCCAGGGTCAAGGTCAAGGCGGAACAAGGCGGAACAAGGCGAGACGTTTGATTCCACGGAATTCTTGTTATAGTAATGTCCGCTAACATTTTAAGGAAACACGGTTATCGCCCCTGATACCAGTGTGGAAGGTTACGTCTGATATAAAATGTATAATAATGCCAGTCAATACGTGGGGTAATGGTGAATGAATGTTTATTTTGCACGAAAATCTCTCAGATGATGTCTCTGATGTGAAGAACATTTTGTGCCTACTGAGTGGGCATGTACCGTTAAAGAGTGACTTTAAAACAATGTGTATTAAATGTGCTTCCCTTCGGAGGTTATTGGAAATTGCTACAATTATGGGTGTCGCTCATTTCTTGGGAGTAATTTTCTTCAGAGTTCTCAAAAGCTGGTTGTTAGGTAGTTAACCCTTAGACCGCTACTCACAACAATTGTCGTCTGCTGTTGTTTTTATATCTTGCATTATTTCTCAATAAGAACATGGTTTGACAGCACTTTAGAATCATTTCCAATGGATTCTGAAGTGCTGTCAAAGCATGTTGAAAATTATTCTAAAGTGCTGTCAAAGCATGTTTTTGATGATAAAAATGGAAAATAGAAAATAAACAGCAGCCGACAAAAACATTAAGATAGCGGTGTAAGGGTTAATTTAGGGCCTAGCATTTTATGACAAGTGGCATTTCTATTGGGAATTCTTTAACTTGGTCAATCAACATAGAGTGGGTACGAACTGCCAGTTTTGCTTCCTAATTGCCAGAGCAGAATAGGAATTGCAGTATTTAGCGTGATAACCTTATATTAGTTTCAATTCACCGATTTCCAGAAAGATTGCTTCTGGCGTTCACCTTTACAGCATCTGTGTTTAGCCGATTTTATGAGAGATACTGGTTCACAGACATATTTATCAAGATTTTTTATGCCTCTTTATCAAGATTTTTTATGCCTCTGGTCTCCGTAGAGCTGGGAGGCATTTAGTGTTTGGACTCTGTGTGTGTTCATTGGTCCAGTTAAGAAGTTTGCCAGTGATTAACCCTTCCTACGCTGTTGACGGAAATTGCCGTCTGCTGATTTTCATTTTCGCTTTAATTCTTAACAAAACCTGGTTTTGACAGCACATGACTGGAGACGATTCTCATGTGCTGTCGAAACCAGGTTTTTTTTTTGAGAAATATTGAAAATAAAACATTTCCAGCAGACAACAACATTTAATTCAGCGTAGTAAGGGTTAAGAGTATGCATCATATGCACTGGTGTGAGAGAAGGATATTCCACCCGAGTGTCAGAGTGTGATCACGAGGGTGGAATATCATTTTCTCGCATACCCAGAGTCCATTTCAATGTTATTTCCGAAGCCACGCCCATGTGGGATTTTTCTGTCTCACACGGCTATCTCACACGGCTGACATGTCACACACTGCCGGAATTACTTTTTGTGTATTGGCTTCCAAACGTCGTCTGCATTGTTTACAAACACACGCTCTCTACACAGTACTGTCAGTAGACAACAATGTCAACAACGTCGCTCTGGATTTGTTATGTAGGCTATTATTTAGTTCAGGTTTTATCCAGTTTTATCAAATTTGCGTAAATTTGTGGGACGAGTTGTGTAAGGGGCGTCTGTAAATCAGTTGGCTGAACATTATTATTAAAAAAAACATACGTAATTGACAGCAAACTATTTACCTCGTATGTTGTTGATTCTTCCCCAAACATATGTATAGTGACAGTTGATAGTGATTGGAATATTTGTTTAATAATCCAGTGAGCAAGAATTTCTTGAAAACGGCAACGTGTTGAAATGACAAATGTCCATCGGAGTGAAACTTTCGGCGGACTGATATTTGCGTAATTGAAGACAGCGTCTCGGAATTGCAATAAATACTCAAAATAAAAACATAAAATGATTCTGTAAACATTATTGTACAAATTTGAATCGAGGATATATGGTCTATTTTCAATATTTATATGAGTTTGTCTCGTACTACGTCCTATTTATTTTGTGTATGTAGTAATTGGGTTTACACATGATGTCATGGGCGTCTTCAGACCGTATTTTTATTGGGCCGTTATGTGTTAAATGTTTCGATCCAATGTAGGAGACTCTAATTTGTTGGTGTAAACTTTGTTTACACCCATTTCTTGATACGGGTAATGCGATTGAGTGGTTGTATTGGAGATAGCATATAAAGAAAAAAAGTTAGTATTATACTATGGTGGTTCGTTGATGGCGTATTATGGCTAAACATGATTCTGGACTTAGTAGGTATGCAAGAAAAAGTATTCCAGATATACTCCGGTGTGTGACTAAGGATATTCCACCCTCGTGGTCAGAATATGGCGTCAGAAACTCGGCACAGCCTCGTTTCTGACAACATATTCTGACCACTCGGGTGGAATATCCTTGTCACACACCGGAGTATATATGGAATACTCTTAGTCCCACACCAGTGCATATGATGGACACTTTTTCTCGCCCCTATATAGAACATATTTGCGAACCTGAAATTATTTGTCTGACCCCGAATAAGACTTGTTTATTCATGGAATTTATACTACTTTTGACACGTCCAACGTGTTCGCCATGTCGACAAATGGGTAAAAACACAAAGTTTTCACCCATGAATTGGATGCTTGCTACTGCCAGTTCAGTGGATCGTTTACAAATTATTATCAAATAAATGTTCGATGTCATCGCCATACAGCCCTGTGGCGACGCCAGAAAGTATGTCGCACATTGCTGACGTCATCAAAATGAAAACGAAGTCATGGCGCTATGACGTGATAATAAACACGTCAACAACCATTGAAAACGCGACGCCAGAAAGTATGCCGCACATTGCTGACGTCATCAAAATGAAAACGATGTCATGACGCTATGACGTGATAATACACACGTCAACAACCATTGTAAACAATAAACATCAACCATATTCATTATTTGACGGGGTAATTGTAAGACACATTAGCCGTCATCTTGCCCTATTAAAAAATGTGTCTTTGCTACATGTGAGACAGGAGCATGTGTAGGGCGAGACAAGAAAATCTGGGGGCCGTTTCACGAAACTTTGTACAACTAAAATGTTTGTAAGTGCAAAATTATGATATTCTGCAAAATTCAAATTAAGAATGTTTTCTTGTATGTTAACAATTATTGGATTTACATTTATTAAGCATATGCTCAATAAATTTAAATCCATCAATTGAAATTTCCAGACGATCCTAAATTTGCACTTACGAACATTTTAGTCGTACAAAGTTTAGTGAAACAAACCCCTTGTTGGCGAGAATATGCAATCTGCCACCAGGGGCATTGGTGTCCGTCCGTAAGATTTGCGTTAAAGTTTTTGTTAGTCATCCATGAGACTCTGCTCACTTGCTCTAGTTCTTTTAATTATCAATGCAAGTTTATGTTGTTACCACTCAGTTGAACCGTCTCGATGAGACGGTTCAACTGACTGGTAACAACATGCACTTTTTGTGAGAGATAAGAAAAATCGGTGTATATCTTCAACATGAAATGTGCGAAATTTGCATGGGAAGCGAGCGAGAGTAAGCTGTGGCATAATTATTGAATGTATCAGTCAATTTCTAGTCTTCATATTTTCTCCAATAAAACAGACTTTGGTAATCAAATCAGTCTTCAGGAAAGCAATAAAAACAGCAAAAAAATCTCCAAAAATAAGAGTTTGTGATATGTATAGGAAGAGTTAATTATGCCTGCGGAATTCTGTTCTAGCAGTTCTGGAACTCTTCTTGCGTATCTCATCAGGAATCGGTTTTCAAAGTCGTTTACAGATTATGGCGCATAGATTACATTGGCCAACTTGGAACCTTCGGGTCACTATATCCTTTATAACGCCAGTCAGAGGAGGTTGAAACTTATTTCATTATGAACACACCATTTTGCTGACAAATTTTTTCACTACTATTTCTTATTTCTGCACTTAAGTATATAAGAGGATCTTGCATGAGTGATGATTTTTATTAAACAAGTTTGCTGATTTCATAAGAAACGAGGCTATGCCAAAGTTTTGAGAAGTTCCACTGTACGAGAGGTGAATTGTATGGGTTGAAGTGTTTGTATCAAGTTTATCATAGATATTGGACTGTATAATTCTGCCATATACGCAGCATATTATATAAGCAAGGGCAGCCGGCTACTTCCTGTGTGGCAATAAATTTGATTTAGCAATATCCGCTGCAATATGACGCCTGTCGGGAGCGTGGGATGGTTAGCATATCTTTATGATGAATGCATCCATTAGGATTCATGTCTGAACCCATTCCTTTCAGAATACACCTAGCATCATAATCCTTAAAAGGCGGGAACCAAAGTTTTCGTCTGCTGTTGTTTGTTATTTATTTGTATTCATTCTCTAAAACAGGGTTTCCATTGGAAATGATTCTAAAGTGCTGTCATGTCAATCCATGTTTGTTATAAATAAAATGACAAATAAAATATAAACGGCAGACGATAAAATTTACTTCAGCATTGTAAGGTAATTTATCTTCCCTTTCTATCACAAACTATAATGGTAAATAGTAGAAAAAAAAACATAAACTTCTTGGAATTCGGTCAAATAAACTGATGTGTTGCCTGAAAAAGATCATTAAATTTTGCTGTCCATAAAGCGACAGAAAAATGCATATATGAACATCTTTGAGACACAGCATCTGTAACCTTTTCAACCTTACAGACCATAATGCCAACATGGGCAAGCACTGTAGTCAACTCATCAAAATTTAGTGCTGATCATATTACTTTTGGGGTTGGCGTGCTATGTGACTGGTGTGGAATGGACCTGACACCAGGTCAGGATATTCTTAATTTCAGGGCTTAATATATATTGTTCTGTAAATATTCAGTTATGATTTTGGGAATTTCTTTCAGTATGGACAGGTTAAAGGTACATGCCCACTCAGTAGGCACAACATGTTTGTTATATCAAAGACATCACCTGAGACATTTTCTGGCAAAATGAACACTCATTCACCATTACCCCACATATTGATTGGCATTATTATACATTTTATATCGGACGTAAATGTCCACACTGATATCAGGGGCAATAACCGTTTTTCCTTAAAATGTTAACGGACAATTCTATTTATTCTCTGTATTTATTTTTTGATGTGCAATGATCAGTAACTTTATAATCTGTTGAAAATATTATTTTTTCAGGCGACACATTTAATATAGTATAAATAATTAAAAAAAAATAGCATGCCTCATTTGCATATGAAAATAGCCTGATACCACCGCGCGTCACTATAAGTAAAATAAATATTACTAAATTATTAGTGGAATAGTGACACAATTATACACTTATTTAATTCCTATTAAGAACATTTTGTGGGCATGTACCTTTAAATACGGGATAGTCCAACCCGTTGGCACGGCCTTGACCGTAGCTGTTGATAGGCCGTTAAACTCCATAATAAAGTTGATCGCCTCATAAATATCTACAGTATTTGTCAGTATGTTTCAGATTTTTATGCCAGGCATTCAGGAGTGAAAGGGTTCAAGGTACATGCCCACTCAGTAGGCACAATATGTTCTTTATATGAATTAAATGAGTGTATAATTGTGTCACTATTCCACGAGTTCTAAAAATTATGAGTGCCCGCTGTACAGATATAATCATTTAGTAATATGTATTTTACTGATAGTGACACGCGGTTGTATCGGGCTATTTTCATATGCAAATGAGGCATGTTTTGATTTTATTATGTATACAAATTAAATGCGTCACATGAAAAAATCATATTTTCAACAGATTATAAAGTATGATATTTGCACATCAAAAAATAAATATAGAGAAGAAATAGTAATGTCCGTTAACATTTTAAGGAAACACGATTATCGCCCCTGATATCAGTGTGGAAATTTTACGTCCGATATAAAATGTATAATAATGCCAATCAATATGTGGGGTAATGGTGAATGAGTGTTCATTTTGCCAGAAAATGTCTCGGATGATGTCTCTGATATACAGAACATTTTGTGCCTACTGAGTAGGCACGTACCTTTAAAACACAAGTGTTACTTTCCATGCAGAATTTCTGCTGAATGTGCGAACATGTGACACAAATAGCTTTGTGTGAATAGTCACAAGGAGGTATCTCGTTAAATCTGTCGCATGGTAGATTAAATAAATGAAATGTCAATATGATCAACTGAATCAACACTTATGAAGGTGTCCTGAACAAACAGCAGATGAAAATAGCTTTGCTTCAGCCCACTCTCTATGTTGCTGGCTCAGCAATTAGGCGACAACAAATTAATGTTTAAATTCTCATCCAAATTTTTGGGAAAAATGGGGCGGGTGGGACACTTTTATTTTTTATTTTCAGGCAATACTAAAACGAGGTGTTGAACGGCAAGGCGCAGTTGTGTGCAATAGTGTTTTGTAATAACATGTTCATATTGAAGTATTGCTAATCTGGAGGGGGCGGGTTCTGGGGTTGCTATATTGCGCTACGTAAAGCACTGAGATAAAAAGCTGTAAATTTTACCAAATGTTTTTTAATTTATTAGGGGCGGGCGGAGATGAGAATCTAAACATTAACTTTTTGTAGCCTTACGGTAATTAACCCTTTCACCCCTATGTAACTGGAATTGATGTTGATATGTTAATTTTGCAGCCAATCCAACCGTTACAAAACGATTTTCAGACTAGTCCATTTATCAAAAGGGGGTGTTTTTGTTCTTAAAAATATTCAAATTACTTGCAAAAAGTGCAGATCCTGATGAGACGGCTCGTAACGAGCCGGCTCATCTGGATCAACACTTTTTGCCGATACCATTATACAGGCCTGTTGAAAGATCTGGGGTCCGTTTCACTAAATTTCTTACGATATACAAACTTTCTTACGTCTACGATACTTTTCTTACAAACTTCTTGCGAACTTCTTACGTGCGTTTCACTAACATGTTCGTGCGAAATTTCTTCAAGTTACGAACTTCAGTATTGGAAATCCAATGACCAGTGTAGCTCCTGGTCAAATCAACAGCACACTCCTGCAGCCTGATAGTTGCAACAGTACTTGTTGGTAGCATGACGGGTGCTTCATTGATGGAATGGCAAACAGTGCAGTTCCTGGTTAGACTCTGCGGATGCACATGCTGATCTAGATCTACACTGGTTGTAAAACCTGTAAGCTCCAGTCCGGAGGACACAATTCTAATGAAATTCCAAGATAGATTAACTATCATACTCGTAATTTGTTGGATGTTATTTTCACCACTAGCATGTATAAGAGTTATATAACTTTATGTGTATCTACTACAGAGCCCCGCAGGGGACGTAGAATTCTTTTTTTATTAATTTGTTCCCACAAAATAATTCGTTCCCACAAATTAACAATTTGTTCCCACAAATTAACAATTTGTTCCCTCAATTTAACAGCTCGTTCCCCACAAAATAACAATTTGTTCCCATGGGAATGAATTGTTAATTTGTGGGAACGAATTGTTATATTGTGGGAACGAATTGTTAATTTGAGGGAACAAATTGTTAAATTTGAGGGAATGAATGGGAACTAATTGTCAATTCGAGGGAACGAATTGTTATATCGTGGGAACAAATTGTTAGTTTGTGGGAACAAATTGTTAAATTGAGGGAACAAATTGTTATTTCGTGAGAATGTATTAATAAAAAAAAATCTATGTCCCCTGCGGGCCTCCGTAATCTACCACGAAATGGGTTAAACAAATTTACACTTTACCAGTTCAATAACCTGGATTCCCACTAAACAAAAGTCCATGCTCCACTTAATTAAAGTATTGTTGGCCTAAAACAAGAATGTGGTATTAACTAGAGAGCTTTGAAACCTAACTCAGGTCTGTCTGAAATCTCGTCCACATTCCTCTATGAGAATTGTATTTCGCTAGGATTGCAAGTTTTATCCACAGTGAAACCTCTCTAAACCTGATACCCTGAAAAATGTGATGCATCTCAGATATTCAATATGGTTTTTTTTGCTTTACTAACTGTGTCTTACAGGCCCGTACGCAGGCATTTATATAGGAGTGAATTTTTGTTGAATTTATCGGGGTATAAACTTGGAAAAGTCGCGGGAATACTGGACGAAGGCCGGAAGGCCTCGTCCAGTATTCCCTCGACTTTTTCAAGTTTGTATCCCCGATAAATTCAACAAAAAGGCCATTCATGCCTTATAATTCTACCATTTGAAATAAATTCATCAAGAAAATGTGTTTATTTTCCGTTTTCTTAAGAATTATTTTAACTGAGCCTCACGGTTACGGAAAGTAGTTTGGCGTGGGAGTTTACTGGGATATAAATTTTGGACAGAGACTTGCTACGGACCAATCAAATGTTAGGAAATTGTGTAAATATTTTTGTGCTGAAATTATATAGGAGTGTGCGTTATCGACGACGAAAAGGGCCAGAGTTGCTAAAAAAAGAAATTTACACAACCATGGACGGACCTCGGCGGATTAAGGGGGTCGCACCTGTCGCACACAACCCCTCCCCCACCCCCACCCATTGCGTACGGGCCTGACATGTATAACCTACATGAACTAAAGGCGCTATTTTATCTGATAATTTTCCAAGGAATCTGAAGAAAACAAAATGCCTGTTCATCTGTGCGTCTGTCCATCTGTCTGTCGGAGATTTATGTTAACATTTTTGGCTACTACTATCTCAGTCGAATTGGCTTGAAACTTTATATAATTATTTGTTATCATCCACCCGCTTTGCTCAAGGTCAAGGCCACATTGTCCATCAATGTTACTGATTTCCTGTTTATTTTAATTACTGTATGCTATCATACAGTGTGATAAATAGGGGAGGTAATTTGATTGTGCATTTCTGCACTTGCTGTCTTGAAAATGGTAATGTATGGAACATAATTATTATACCTTGTTTTAAACTCACTCTTTTTATTAAATTTTCGACCAAATGGTCAAAAATTTAATAAAAAGAGTGACTTTAAAACAATGTGTATTAAATGTGCTTCCCTTCGGAGGTTATTGGAAATTACTATAATTGTTATAATTTATTTATAAAACGTTAATTGTTATACTATACCACCATTGAAGCAAGTTTCCATTCATTAGACGAGATAATTAGTTCATTTTGAAGTTTGTGCTCTAAAGAAAATTCCCATCATTTTTTAAATATGCATAGGAGCTATTTTTTACCTGTAGCCGATTTCATCAAAATTGCAAAGTATACTTATCTAGCAAAGTATACTTTGAGGGAGTAATCATTTATTTTTCCCAAAATGCATTATTTCATATAGAACTAACCACTGCATATATTTGATGATTAAAAGTATGCAGAATTATTATACTGAATTTATTATATTATCACAGCCAAAATGGCTGTGATAATGTAATAAATTCAGTATAATAAAAATTAATAAATTTATCCTTAAATTGAAACTGTCTCCCTCGAAGTATACTTTGCTAGATAAGTATACTTTGCAACATTGGTGAAATAGGCTACTGAAATGGTTCAAGTTGACAAATCAGCAATAAAAAAAGGAAGAAACAATATGGTCACGGAATCCTCAGAATTTTATATGACCCTGCTAATATTTTCATTCCTGTGAATTGGTATCCCGCATGAAAAGTGTTAATGAAATAGTTTGTATGCTACTGATATCAAAATACCTCACAAATGTCTGGTTTTTAATGACTCATTCAACAGCCATTGAAGTATTACGAGTGTTTGCTGTTTTATAGATTCTTTTACATTTTACATGGTCAGCTCTAGATCTGGCCAACTCCGGTCATTCACTCCAAACCCATTAAGTCTGGATTCAAGGACAAACGCCATAGCAGTTTTATTAATCTGCCATGTTCTTTGAACAAATTGCTGTCTTATTTTCCCTGGGAACAGAATGCGATTACGTGCAGTGTTAATTACCGTGCTGATCATCAACTGAAAGCGTGGTATATATGCGAAGTACATGATATTTACTCTAATGAGTACTCTGAACATGTATATTATTAACCCATTGTATGTGGAATACACCTTTATGGGTATGATTTTTTAAAAATATTTTATTTTTGTTATTTCTCAAAGTATATGTTGCGACCACTCATTTGAACGATGAGACGGTTCAAATGGTGATCGCAACATACTTCTAAGCACATTTAAAGAAAATATTTATGATTTTCCCCAATCAAAATGGTATATCCTCGGCATGAAGTTGGTTACCGATAAATAATGAGTATGAATGTGAAATAGCTGTGTCGATATACATGGACTTTCACAGTGTAATAACCAAGTTTATTAAGTCATATCGCACTAGCGGAATAAGTATGAGACTGCTATAGAGAACATGTTACATGACCAGTCTAGCTTCAATACATGCTGCTGTGCTTATGCAATAAATATATTCTTACACTTGATTGAATATGATGACTATAAAACTTGTTGCATGGCCACTGTCCGTATACAATCAGTTTATGAATCAGTAAACATTGTCAAGCAATATACAAGCTCCAGATAAGCTGCATATTTGCTTAAATACCCAATTAAAATTGCCAAAAACCCAATTGAAATCAGAAGTAGCGAGTATCAAAAAGCAATATAAATTTTGTGGTATCAAGCTTTTCCATATTTTCCATGAAAACACATCTTGATATTTCAATAGAATTGTCTCCAAGGAGACAATTCTAATGAATTGCCAAGACACGTTTTCATTTCGAAGCAAACTATTCAATAATTGGTCTGTTGAAACAGTAGTGTGATTTTATTTTACCCAAAATTTTGAAATACCCAATTGCTTCAGAAATGATGGAGTGACAATACTCAATTACTAATTCCTTATCTGGAGCCCTGAATATATATGAAATGTCATATGTGGCTGTGAATGGAGAAATGGGGCTTATGGGGTTTGTGACCAGTGTAGCTCCTGATCAAATAGCACACTCCTGTAGCCTGATAATGATCTATATTGCTTGTTAGAAGCGTGACAGGTTCATTGATGCATTGATGGAATGGTGAACAGTGTAGATCCTGATCAGACTGTGTGGATGCCCAGGCTGATCTGGATCTACACTGGTGGTGAAATCCATAAGTCGCATTTCTCCAGTCACAGTCACATTTGTATATGATGTAAATAAATGTTGATGTCTCACTGTGCAATAGCTCTGACTCTAATCTGGCTGCAGTGGTCCCCGTGTCTGGGACATCGTGGTTTCTGTATTCAGTGACATCGTGGTTTCTGTATTCAGTGACGTAATGTTTGACACCAGTATGCCCCTGTGAGATGGACATTGTGTTATTCCTATACTTAGACTTGTATGGTATGGCCCTGGCACCAGGTCAGGTTATTCTAATTTCAGGGCCGAATCAATTTTTTTCATGTATATATTCTGTTCAGGTTTTGGGATTTTCCACCCAATGCAACAGGCTAAATATGGGACCGAACCCATTGGCCCGGCCTTAAATGATCTTAGCTGTTGACAGTCGGAGTCCATTAAACGCTAATAAACAAAACAAACAAATTGTACCCAGGACGCAATGTTTGACACCAGTATGCCCCTGTGAGAGGGACATTGTGTTATTCCTCTACTTAGAAGGTGCAGTAAATATTAACAGGCACCTCTAGCTGTGCATTGACCAAATATCCCATTTCGGTCTAAGGATATAAGGATACGATATTTTTTGTTGAAAAAAAATCTCAGTATTTTGCTTATTTCTCAAAAAAAAAGGTATATGCTGTTACCATTCGTTAGAATCGTCTCTTTGAGACGGTGGGTGGTGGTCGGGCGAACGAGATGGCGTAAATTAACGGTAGGGTTTCCTCCTTATAGGAATCGCGATTTGCCTGGTTTGGCCCTCAGGTACGTTTTTATCTTTGGCTTTTTGTTACCTGGGAGTTGAATTGGGTTATTGCCCATTATAGAAGTAGTAAGATTATTACTGACCCTACTGCTTTTGGGAGGGGCCAAGTGATTCTGGTGTGGCGAGGACCTGTCATCAGATCAGGATTATTCCGATTTCAGTGCTGAATATATAGTTTTGTTATTGTAAATATTCAGTTCTGATTTTGGGATTTTCACCCCATTTGTACATGTACTTGAACATGTACATGTACTTGTACAGGTAATATATGGAATTTAGTACTAAACCCATTGACCCGGCCTTAAATGACCTTAGCTGTTGATAGGCCGTTAAACCCCAACAAACAAACAAAACAAACTCTTTGAGACGGTTCAAATGAGTGGTAACAACATATATTTCAAGGTGAAAGAAAGAAAACAGGAATTATTTTCTCTCAAAAGTTTCATACATGTACTACTGTCTGTTCCACGTTTTTCTGCCGACAAACTTTTGGCTATTAAACACATTAAATCTAAAAAATATTTAAATATAAATACTTTTTCTTCAATAAGAAAATGTCACCCTCCCCAAAAAAATATTATTTGATGAAATTCCATCAAATATTGATTTTATTGCCAAAACATGGGGGCTAAAAATAGATTTTTTTAAATAATTTTTTATTTGTGGACCGATTTTCAAAATCTAACTTGTTTTCTTATTTACATCGTTTCCAAGCTATCTAGCCAGGTTTCTAGTCAATTTCCAATTATTATTTTTTTCTACCTCCTCAGCCTCCTCCTTTTTGCCCCATGTTAAATTCCTATAGGAAAATTGTGTTTTTGCAATAAAATCAATATTTTATGGAATTTCATAAAATAAAACAATTTGGGGAGGGTAACTTTTTGTTATTGATGAAAAAGTACAGTCGAGCACCAGTACCTCGAACATCAGTATCTCGATGGTATCCCCTATCTCGATGATTCGCTAAAGTCCAGAATTATATCCTTATTTGTTTAATGTAAATTTCCTCGGCTATCTTGAACATGCCCTATCTCGAACATGTTCTCTATCTCGACTGTTCATTCTGTCCCCTTGGTATAAAAATACATTAAATATCACTTCGCTATCTCGATCACATAAACACTTTGGTAAATCACCTAAGCGCCTGGCTGCCAAGATCAATTTGGAAACCTATTATCAAAGAAACAAAATAAATTCACACCTGCCTCGGGTTGTTTGCTTAATTGGTCCACCTCGATTTGTTTGTGTGTTTGACACGATTCATTAAGCATATCACGCTGGTCATTTAAGCAATTCACTGTGACGCCACCTGTAATGTTGGGTAGTTTACTACCTTTGGTCATTAGTTAATTGGTGATGTGATGTGAATTGTGATGGGTAACATGATTTGATATTTTTTTGCGAAAATATTTGACCATGTCACTTCCTCGGTATCTCGAACCTAGTCCTATCTCGACTAAAATACGATCTCCCTTCGACTTCGAGATATTGGTGCTCGACTGTACTTAGATTTAAATATTTTTTATATTTAATATGTTTGATAGCAAAATGTTTGTCGGCAACAAGACGTGGAACAGACGGTAGTAAAATTGTGTCCCGTCTGTGGAATAAATACACACACTATAACCAGTAACAAAATTCTATACCTGTAGCCTATTTCATCAACATTGCAAAGTATACTTTACTAGCAAAGTATACTTTCAGGGAGTAATCATTTATTTTTCCTGAAATGCATTATTTCATATAGAACTAACAAATGCATATATTTCATGATTAAAAGTATGCAGAATTATTATACTGAATTTATTGCATTATCACAGCCAAAATGGCTGTGATAATGTAATAAATTCAGTATAATACAAATTAATAAATTTATCATAAAATTAAAAATTTCTCCCTCAAATTATACTGAATTTATTACATTATCACAGCCATTCAGTATAATACAAATTAATAAATTTATCATAAAATTGAAAATTTCTCCCTCAAAGTATACTTTGCTACTAAAGTATACTTTGCAATGTTGATGAAATAGGCTACAGGTATAGAATTTTGTTACTGGTTATAATGTGTGTAATAAATACACACACTATAACCAGTAACAAAATTCTATACCAGACATTGGCACTGATACACTGCAGAGCTCCAGATAAGTCTTATATCTAAAGAGTATTATACCCTCAGATTTCAAATTCAATGCATCTTTTACTTTTAATTATGTATTATTGATTTTCTTCCGTATTAAATAGGGAACAAATGATAATAAAAATAAAAAAAATTAAAAATTCACTTATTTGAGCAGTTCAACTAAGTACATTTTCAACTTTATGACTGTATTTTCACTAGTTAATTTAAAATAAATGCGTATTTTCAAATTGCTGTGAGTATTTTGTACTCCCTGTCCCACTTTTGATAATCAATGCATATTCTGCTAAAATAAGTGTGTAAAGTACGCCAATACGCACCTTATCTGAAGCTGTGTACACTGTATCATGCTCAATCCATACTAAAAAAACACTTTCATTTATGTTTCATTGGTCGATTGACATTAATTGATGTTACTGAATGACGTCTGTGTGATGGCACAACATAATGGGGAGTTCACGCAGAGCTCCAGTTAAGGTGCGTAATTTGTTCAATTTGTGGTGAAATTTTCTTATTTCTTCACCAAAAATGAGACGATTTTAAAGAACTCCTAACTTGCCATTTTTGCTGAAGAACTGAGAAAAATACCTTGAATATTTGGTCAAATTACTCCCCTTAACTGGAGCTCTAGTTCACGTTCACATTTCCATTTCACAGCAGTGTTTGGTTGGTCGGGCGAATGTTGGTCAGGCATAAATTAACGATAGGTGTTCCTCCTTATAGGAATCACGATTTGCCTGGTTTGGCCCTCAGGTACGTTTTTATCTTTGGCTCTTTTGTTACCTGGGAGTTGAATTGGGTTATTGCCCATTATAAAAGTAGTAAAAATACTACTGATCCTACTGCTGGTGTGGCGAGGACCTGACATCAGATCAGGATTCTTCTGATTTCAGGGCTGAATATATAGTTTAGTTTTGTTATGTTATTTTGTAAATATTCAGTTCTGAATTTGGGATTTTCCACCCATTTGTACATGTACTTGAACATGTAATGTACTTGTACAGGTACTTGTACAGGTAATACATGGGATTTAGTACTAAACCCATTGACCCGGCCTTAAATGACCATAGCTGTTGATAGGCCGTTAAACCCCAACGAACAAACAAACAAACATTCTTATAGGAATCACGATTTGCCTGGTTTGGCCCTCAGGTATGTTTTTATCTTTGGCTCTTTTGTTATCTGGGAGTTGAATTGGGTTATTGCCCATTATAAAAGTTGTAACATTATTACTTATCCTACTGCTTTTGGGAGGGGCCAAGTGATTCTGGTGTGGCGAGGACCTGGCATCAGATCAGGATTATTCTGATTTCAGGGCTGAATATATAGTTTTGTTATTGTAAATATTTAGTTCTGATTTTGGGATTTTCCCCCCATTTGTACATGTACTTGAACATGTACATGTACTTGTACAGGTAATATATGGGATTTAGTACTAAACCCATTGACCCGGCCTTAAATGACCTTAACTTTTGATAGGCCGTTAAACCCTAACAAACAAAACAAACAAACATATAAAAGTAGTAAGAATACTACTGATCCTACAGTTTTTGGGATGGGGCCAAATGATTCTGGTGTGGCGAGGACCTGGCATCAGATCAGGATTAGTCTGATTTCAGATTTCAGGACTGAATAGGTAGTTTTTTATTGTAAATATTCAGTTCTGATTTTGGGATTACCCCCCCCCCCCCATTTGTACATGTACTTGAACATATACATGTACTTGTACAGGTAATATATGGGATTTAGTACTAAACCCATTGACCCAAATGACCTTAGCTGTTGATAGACCGTTAAACTCCAACAAACAAACAAACATTTCACAGCAAGTTCACTTTTCTTTCTCCAGGTACAATTTATAGTGCATATTTTTAATCTCATAAATTATAAATAGAATACCAATCTAGTGTCTGACGTACATGTTGGTATCAGGTGTGTGATTTAATATACCCTGTAATTCTGCATTTTTTGACACGTCTATTTCAACATCATTTGACATGCGCATTCCAGCATCTTTGGATATATTTACATTTCATTCCCAGCTATTTAGATTTATCTACATTTCAGCGTTCATGACCATGTGCATTTCAGCGTCATTTGACATGTGCATGTCAGCGTCTAGATTTATGTGCATTTCAGCGTCATTTGACATGTGCATTTCAGCGTCATTTGATATGTGCATTTCAGCGTCATTTGACATGTGCATTTCAGCGTCATTTGACATGTGCATTTCAGCGTCATTTGATACATTTGCTTTTGATGTCATTTCAGCGTCATTTGATATTTCAGTTTGCATCACGTCATTTGATATATACATTTCAGCGTCATTTGATATGTGCATTTCAGCGTCATTTGACATGTGCATTTCAGCGTCATTTGACATGTGCATTTCAGCGTCATTTGATATGTGCATTTCAGCGTCATTTGACATGTACATTTCAGCGTCATTTGACATGTGCATTTCAGCGTCATTTGATATATACATTTCAGCGTTATTTGATATGTGTATTTCAGCGTCATTTGACATGTGCATTTCAGCGTCATTTGATATATACATTTCAGCGTCATTTGATATGTGCATTTCAGCATCATTTGACATGTGCATTTCAGCATTGTTTGACCTGTGCATTTCAGCATCATTTGACATGTGTATTTCAACAACATTTAACATGTGCATTTCAGTGTCATTTAACATGTGCATTATAACAACATTTGACACAGGTATTTCCACTTATTTCAGCATCGTTTGACATGTGGAGCACGGTGTGTGAGGACTATGCCCTACAGTTGGAGTCGGATGGTCAGTACCACAAGGCCGCGTCCTACTTTCTCGCCTGTCACAAGGTGTATGAGGCCGTCAAACTACTGAAACGACACAAGCTGTTCAAGTAAGTATGGTAGAACCTCTCTAAACGAGACACCATTGGGGACCCCATTGTGTTTAATTTAAATGGGTTTGCTTACATAGAGTGCTTACTTTCAGTGGAACCTCTCTAATCGGACACCCTAGGGACCTTCCAGACACAACCGTTCAAGTAAAAGCATTGATAAAAAAGTAATAGTAAAAAAAGTAGATGGCATTGTCTAGTAGGATCCATGTCCATTTAAAATACAATTGATTTCCAAGGTCTAAGTATTATGCTAGATATAAAAGCTTTGCTCACATTTCATCCACATTGGAGACTTTTTTAATACATCTTGTAATAAAGATTTTGAAAAGAGTTTGAAGTGGGTTTATCTTTGCCTCGTATATAATTATACAACAAAACGGTAGTCAACGGTAACTGAATTTGTGAAAGCAATTAGGTCACTTGTACTAGGTTTTCCAGTAGATGACGAGTAGTATAGAGGGAGTCAAAATGATACCACCTAACGGTGGCATCATTTCTCCACCCTCTATACTACTCCACCACCCCCCAAAAAATCAAAAAAATAGTTAACGATGAAATTGTTCTCCCACACCAACACAAATATTCAAAATTGGTGTCATAAATACATCATGTTTTATTTTTTTCACGTCCAATTGAACATATAAATTTAATAGGTTATAATAAAATATTATAACATTGATATATCGCTACTGTATTTGTGAAACTCATCTTCAGAGGTACCGTCTGTGACACAGTCACTTTAACAAACAGTATACCTGTCCATGTGTACCGAGCTCCAGATAAGGCGCATAATTATTGGCATATTTTACGCACTTATTTTAGCAGAATACTCATTGATCATCAAAAGTCAGAGTACAAAATCCTCACAGCAATGTGAAAATACGCATTGATTTTCAAATTGAGTAGTGAAAATGCTGTAGTAAAGTTGAAAATTTACTTAGTTGAGCTGCAAAATGCAGCTGAAATAAGTGAATTTTTTAATTATTTTATTTTCATCATTTATTCCCTATTTAACAAGGAATAAAATCTATAATACATATACAATACAAAGTAAATGCATTGAATTTGAAATACTCTTTAACCCATTTCATTCTGAGGATACTCCGATTTTTGTTGAAAAAATCTCATTATTTTGTTCATTCATCGATAAAGGTATATGTTGTTACCACTCATTTGAACCGTCTTATGTTGTTACCACTCATTTGAACCGTCTCATTGAGAAGGTTCAAATGAGTGGTAACAACGTATACTTTCGAAAGGATATAAAGAAAATAGGGATATTTTGCTCTCAAAAGGTTCATACTACTAAAAGTGTATCCCGCCTGTAATGGGTTAGATACAAAACTGATCTGGAGCTCTGTTTGTAGATCGTTATTAAGCCACTGCTAGCAGACCTAGAGCTAGTGCCATAAGCCGCATTTCTCCAATCACAGCTTCATATCAATTTCAGGAGGTTTTATCTAGCTGTGAATAAAAATCCTACCACATATCGTGAGTGAAATGAGTTCAACACACCGTAATGATCCATTTATTGTGACACACTTTGATTTTGGAAGAATTTCTGTGATCTGCACTTTGTGCAAGTGAGTTTCATATGTTTAGGAAAAAAGCACCCCCTTTTCATTAACCCTTAGACTGCTATCCATTTTGATCATCAAAAACATGCTTTAACAGCACTTTAGAATAATTTACAACATGCTTTGACAGCACTTCAGAATCATTTCCGTTGGAAATGATTCTGAAGTGCTATCAAACCATGTTTTTATTGAGAATTAAGGCAAGATATAAAACCAACAGCAGACGACAATTGTTGTGAGTAGCGGTCTAAGGGTTAAGACTAGCTTGAAAATCAATTTGTGACTTGGATTGGTCGGAAAATTAACGTATCAAAAACCATTCCAGTTATTTAGAAAGGGTTTATATTGCTAATGGGGTGCTATTTTTGTATCAACTAATGTTTACCTATAACATTTGTTCTGAATGTCTTGCCACCATTAAACATTTACAAAACCGATTGAAAACAAATCATTTATTTTACACTGATTACAAACACAGGAGAGAGCACTATCTATCTGCCACTGATAGAGCCATAATTGTTGTACTTAATGGGAAAGGAACCCAGAGAAAACCCACTTATCCCATCTTGCAACCATCATCATACCATGTCGCATACTGTCCCACATTTTTATTGCATTATGTTTTACCCCTCTCCGTCCATGTGTGCGTCTGTAAGTGCATCTGTATTGCAAATATGTTTAAGTTTTCAATAACTCCTTAACTCCTTCACCAATTTCAGTCATATTTGCCCACAGTGTCTGTCTAGGGATGGTGCGTTGTTTCACATACGACCCACACCCGAACACCCAAGGCCGAGGTCAATGTTTTTAATGTTTTCTCAATAACTCCTTAACTCCTTCACCAATTTCAATAGTATTTGCCCATAATGTCTGTCTAGGGATTGGCCTCATAATAACGATGCCCTTTTACTGTCAAGGCTGCAGGTGGGGGCATCCGTGTTCTATGAATAAATTTTCTAGTTCTATGTTAATTGAAAATTATGCATGGTCACAATGCTGAAAATCGTACTCACTATTTGACATACGGTAGATTTATGTATCATAAGGTTGACACAAGACAAATGATGTCCGAATATATAGGGTTATATACTACCATACATGCTGTTCCTTCCATATTCCGATATGTACTTCTCAGCATGTTATGTGCCAGTCACTTGCAGGGCACTGTAAGTAATGTATGGCACGCCATGCGATATTTTACCTAAGAACATGTGCGATATCTCATGAAAAATATTTACAAAATTTGCGATATTTTGCGTAAATGACGTCGAAAGATGACAAAATCTTCATGCTATTGCATACTATGAAAATTTTGTTCTCTTTCGACGTCATTTACATTTTGTGTAAATATATTTCATGAAAAATCGCACATGTTCTTAGGTACAAAATCGCATGGCGTGTCTCATCTGTGATAGGCTATGGGGAAAGTTATCAAATATGTTTGTGACCTGCGTGCATATGCCTAGATCAGCTTCCACACAGTCTGCTCAGAGACTACTTGATAGACTTCATAGTTGATTATATAGAGGATCGTCTATGAGTAACACTTATAATTATATTTATTGAATTTCTAAGCTAAAATAAATGCGTAAAATACACCCATACACGCCTTATCTGTGGCTCCACTAACTTAACCCATTTCAGTCTAAGGATACGATAATTTTTGTTGAAAAAAATCTGTATATTTGTTTATTTATTCACAAAGGTATATGTTGTTCCCACTCATTTGAACCGTCTCATCGAGACGGTTCAAATGAGTGGTAACAACATATACTTTCGAGAAGAAATAAAGAAAATAGGATTTTTCCCCCTAAAAAGTTTCATACTACTATAATTGTATCCCGTCTTTAATGGGTTAAGATCACTAAACGGTGTTTTGATAAAAGAACAAATCCAAACTGCAAGGACAAATTACAATGTAAATTATATAATATGAATATGAATTATGCCGGTTATTATGAACAAGTCGGCTGTTTATACGAAGCAAGTAACTAAAACTGGTAAAGTGAGCTTAAAGGTACATGTACATGCCCACTCAGGCACAACATTTGCTTCATGGGAATTAAATAAGTGTATAATTGTATCACGATTACACGATTATAAAGTATTATCATTGCACATCAAAAAATAAACACAGAGAATAAATAGTAATGTCCGTTAACATTTTACATCTGATATAAAATGTATAATATGCCAATGAATACATGGGGTAATGGCGTATGAGTTTTATTTGCCAGAAAATGTCTCCGGTGATGTCTCTGATATAAAGAACATTTTGTGCCTACTGCGTGGGCATGTACCTTTAACCCATTACAGACGGGATACACTTTTAGTAGTATGAACCTTTTGAGAGAAAAATATCCCTATTTTCTTTATATCCTTTCAAAAGTATATGTTGTTACCACTCATTTGAACTGTCTCAACGAGACGGTTCAAATGAGTGGTAACAACATATACCTTTATCGATGAATGAACAAAATAATTAGATTTTTTCAACAAAAATCATAGTACATGTATCCTAATTAGGCTGAAATGGGTTAAGGCTGCAATTGTAATTGTTTGCTATACAGCTGTCTTGATTTGGGACCAACTGCCTTCTGAATGGACATGCACCTTTAATTTGAAACTTGACTTTTGTCAGTAATCACTATAAATCAACATGTCACTGTTCGGTAGGTTGCTTATTACCTGTTGCACAGTGCACGAAGGGTAAGATATGCATTTCATGGTGTGCACGTGCACCTGCACGTGCCTGTTTTTACCGGAACTTTCCCAATATTTCTGCTGCAGCAGGTTTAATGGTACCCCAGAAATGACACACTATCATCTGCAGGTGATGCTAGCCTAACGTGACAGAACTATGGCTATGAGGACAGCGCAATTGCCAGATTCTATTATATTATGTTCCGAATGTCTGCACTTTATAATTATGCATCAAAATAGCTTCAGTAGTTGTTGAGATATTTAGATAAATGTGTCTGTAACACTCACCGACAGACAGGAAAAATGGGCTTATGGAATTTGTGGCCAGTGCAGCTGCTGATCAAATATCACACTCCAGTAACCTGATATCAATCTATATTCCTTGTTCGAAGCATGACGTGTGTTTCCTGGATAAAATGCATGGTGAACAGTGCAGATCCTGATCAGACTGTGCGAATGCACAGGCTGATCTGGATCTATACTGGTCGCAAAGCCTGTAAGCCCCATTTCTGCGGTCACAGACACAAATGTAAGTGGAATTTCATGGGCTGAAAAAGCAGCTCCATATCACATACTGTGTCACCTTGGTAACTGTTCTCAATTAATTAGGAAGAAAGGAGTAATTGCTTGCATTTTTATGGGGCAAGACCAACATATATTTTGCTTTATAACCAGTGTTGGCAATCAACGTTGTTCCCTGGAGAAAAATGACATTGCTACATATTTGACGAGTGTAGGATGACACCGGTGAGACTCACCCGTCGGACATCTAGAAAATATCATTTTGTTTAAGTATGATTGGTTCCGCTGTTATTTAATATCCAGTTTTAAAAAGCAGTTAAAAACAAATGGTTTATGTGTCTCAGATAGAGGAGGAAACCGGAGTACTTTGTTCCATCTGGCGACCATCATACTATCTAACGTACTAATATCCATTTATGATTGTAAAGCGCATATTTAACATGACCAGTAGCCTATTTCATCAACATTGCAAAGTATACTTTTCTAGCAAAGTATACTTTGAGGGAGAAATTTTCAATTTTATGATAAATTTATTAATTTGTATTATACTGAATTTATTACATTATCACAGCCATTTTGGCTGTGATAATGTAATAAATTCAGTATAATAATTCTGCATACTTCTAATCATCAAATATATGCAGTAGTTAGTTCTGTACGAAATAATGCATTTTGGGAAAAGTAAATGATTACTCCCTCAAAGTATACTTTGCTAGAAAAGTATACTTTGCAATTTTGATGAAATCGGCTACTCAGGAATGCTCAATTATTTGGCTGTCACCGTCACGGCCAGACTGGGGAAATGGGGTTTATTGGATTTGTGCCCATGTGATCAAATAGCCCACTCCTTTGATCTGATAACAACCTACAGTGAAACCTCTCTTCAAACCTGGGAGGTCCCCATGGTGTCCGGTTTAGAGATGTTCCACTGTACATCAGACATATGACTATGCCAAGGTATGCGGTTGTGCTTTGTGAACTTGCACAAGCATTATCATAACTAGAAAAAGTCGATGGCGCGCCATCGCAATATACCCACTTTCCCCAAATGCTAAGTCCGAAAGGGGGAGGTAATCCATGATGGAGGGTCGGATAAAAAATCCGAATTCACTTTGCGCATCAGCACATCAAAACGAAGCTACGAACCAAATATCAGACGTGTAGGTATTAAGGGGAAAAAGTTTATCGACCTACGAGGAAAAATAGTGAAATTCTAAGTCCGAAAGGGGGAGATAATCCATGATGGAAGGTCCGATCAAAAATCGGAATTCACTTTGCACATCATAACGAAGCTACATATCAAATATCAGAAATGTAGGTATTAAGGTGAGAAAGTTTTTCGACTTACAATGAAAAATAGGGAAATTGTGAGTCCGAAAGGGGGAGATAATCCATGATGGAGGGTCGGATCAAAAATCCGAATTCACTTTGCACATCTGCACATGATAACGAAGCTACATACCAAATATCAGGCGCGTAGGTATGAAGGTGAAAATAAAAAGTTTTTCGAGTTACAAGGAAAAAATGGGAAATTGTGAGTCCGAAAGGGGGAGATAATCCATGATGGAGGGTCGGATCCAAAATCCGAATTCACTTTGCGCATCTGCACATGATAACGAAGCTACATAGCAAATATGAGGCACGTAGGTATGAAGGTGAAAAAGTTTTTCGAGTTACAAGGAAAAAATGGGAAATTGTGAGTCCGAAAGGGGGAGATAATGCATGATGGAGGGTCGGATCAAAAATCCGAATTCACTTTGCGCATCTGCACATGATAACGAAGCTACATAGCAAATATGAGGCGCGTAGGTATGAAGGTGAAAAAGTTTTTCGAGTTACAAGGAAAAAATGGGAAATTGTGAGTCCGAAAGGGGGAGATAATCCATGATGGAGGGTCGGATCAAAAATCCAAATTCACTTTGCGCATCTGCACATGATAACGAAGCTACATACCAAATATCAGGCGCGTAGGTATGAAGGTGAAAAAGTTTTTCGAGTTACAAGGAAAAAATGGGAAATTGTGAGTCCGAAAGGGGGAGATAATCCATGATGGAGGGTCGGATCCAAAATCCGAATTCACTTTGCGCATCTGCACATGATAACGAAGCTACATAGCAAATATGAGGCGCGTAGGTATGAAGGTGAAAAAGTTTTTCGAGTTACGAGGAAAAAATGGGAAATTCTGAGTCCGAAAGGGGGAGATAATCCATGATGGAGGGTCGGATCAAAAATCCAAATTCACTTTGCGCATCTGCACATGATAACGAAGCTACATAGCAAAATATGAGGCGCGTAGGTATGAAGGTGAAAAAGTTTTTCGAGTTACGAGGAAAAAATGGGAAATTCTGAGTCCAAAAGGGGGAGATAATCCATGATGGAGGGTCGGATCAAAAATCCAAATTCACTTTGCGCATCTGCACATGATAACGAAGCTACATACCAAATATCAGGCGCGTAGGTATGAAGGTGAAAAAGTTTTTCGAGTTACAAGAAACGTGACGGACGTACGGACGGACGTCCGTACGTACGGACGTACGGACGGACGGACACCCGTGACGAAAACAATATACCCGTTTTTTTTTACAAAAAAAGTGGGTATAATAAATATACACCAATTAAACACATACAATTAAGGATACACAGACTGCATGCATGTCCGGTTTAGAGAGGTTTTACTGTATATAATAATTGCTTGTTCGAAGCATGATATGTCTTTCATCGATGGAAAGGTGAAAAGTGCAGATCCTGATCAGATTGTGCGAATGCACAGGCTGAGCTGGAGCTACACTGTTCGCAAAACCCATAAGCCCCATTTTTCCAGTCACAGAAACATATACCTGCTATATAGTGGAACCTCTCTAAACAAGACACTCTGGTAACCTGCTGTTTACTTTATTATTCATTTTTCTCACCAAAACCATGTTTTTGACAACAGTTTAGAATCATTTTCAATGGAAATGATTCTAACGTGTTGTCAAACCATGTTATTATTAACAAAAAAAGACAAAACATAAATAGACAGCAGATGACAATTTTACGTTTCGGTAATCTAAGGGTTAGAGAGGATCTACTGGATTTATTGTACTTTTAGGTATAGTTTATAGCATTCATTCATCATTCTACCACACATCTATGTTTTTGCTTCCGCTCGTCACAAACAAATGTGTCAGTGGTACACTTCTCTTAGATGTAGAGCATTTTTGTAAAGCACTTGCCTTCTAGTGAACAACAGAGACTTCTCTTTCTATGTAGAGCATTTTTGTAAAGCACTTGTTTTTGTAAAGCACTTGCCTTCTAGTGAACAACAGAGACTTCTCTTTCTATGTAGAGCGTTTTTGTAAAGCACTTGCCTTCTAGTGAACAACAGAGACTTCTCTTTATTTGTAGAGCATTTTTGTAAAACACTTGCCTTCTAGTGAACAACTGTAGCCAATTTCACCAACATTGCAAAGTGTACTTATCTAGCAAAGTAGCTACTTTGAGGGAGTAATCATTTATTTTTCCTGAAATGCATTATTTCTTATAGAACTAACTACTGCATATATTTGAGGATTAAAAGTATGCAGAATTATTATACTGAATTTATTACATTATCACAGCCAAAATGGCTGTGATAATGTAATAAATTCAGTATAATAACAATTAATAAATTTATCCTTAAATTGAAAATTTCTCCCTCAAAGTATACTTTGCTGGAAAAGTAAACTTTGCAATTTTGATGAAATAGGTTACATACAGGCCTAGTGTTGTATATAGTGATAACCTGCCAGCCGGGTTACTTCATGTAGCGCGTACCTATATATAACTCGACAATTGATTATTAGTTCCATTATTGTTTCCGGTAATAGCTTATTTACGCCATAATGTTCCAAAAATAAAACATATAATTGACACGTTTCTGGTGTTGTATAATATTCGAGATACGTATGTGTTGGAACTTAATCCTTACAACTTTGTCGTCTGCTCTTTATGTTTTTGTTTTTCATTTTCTCGAACAAATGTTTTGACAGCGCATGAGACGATTCTCATGTACTGAAAAATATATTGTTGTTTTTTTTTAATGCGAAATAAGACAATTATGAAAAACTGCAGACGACAATATTCGGTTCCCACAATTTAACCCTTAAAGAAAGAAAAACATGGTATGACAGCACATGAGAATCATTTCCATCATTTCCAACGAAAATGATTCTAAATTGCTGCCAAACCATGTTTTTAACTGGAAGTTAAAAAAAGTATCAGTCACAGGTTTCCGTTCACATAGTTCAAGGTATCATTCCTTACCGGTTTCTACCGGTTATAGTCACCTGTTACAATACCTGTGGAGTTTTTTCTCAGCGTATTCAAGAAAATAGAGAAAAGAACAGCTTTTAGAAATGACAGTTTTAAAATAAGCTGAACAATTAGTGGGTAACCATGCTTTGTTTTTTCGATTTCGCCTTCTTCGCAGCGGCAGGCTTTTTGGCGACCTTCTTCTTCGGCGTCTTCACCTTCTTCGGCTTAGCGGCTTTAGGTTTCGCCGCCTTCTTCGCTGCCTTCTTCTTCTGTTCTGTGAGGTTTTATGGTCTGAGAATTTGGTTGGGAACAATTTGTATTCATCGCCACCATTGTTTACAAAAGTGTGTAGGGTTACACATACCGGTACACACATCTGTCAAGTTGTAAAATATAGACTCGTAAAACGGAGATTTTATTTGCTGTGATTTTTCATGTTTTAATGTTGGGCTGTACGGTAATTACAATGACCAATCAGTTGCGTCCTTTCTATTTTCGGTGCATTAGAATTTAACTCCGCATGCTTACAGTGAAAATATCCGCCAAACGAATTAGGAGTATATGTTTTATTTCTCTCTGTAAATATGTCTTGAAATTTCAATGAAATTCCAAGACATATTCATGACATTTATAAGGAGAAATAAAAGAAAATATAATGAATTGTCATCTGCTATTTTCTAACTATTTATAGCCCACAAATTTCCCAGCATGCAAAGAGTTAATAATGCCACTCTGGGTCATAACGCATTTTATTTCAGTTGGGAATTTTTAACGAAATTTAATTGGAAAAAAACGTCATTGGGAACTGAGTAGAATAAAAGCTATAAAATCAGCTAAAAAAGTTCAGTTAGTTGTGTGCATGATCACAACATACACTTCCATAGTAAAATAAAGAAACTATGAAGGAGCTTGTTTTCAGAATTATAGAAATATGTCTGGCATACAACAAGTTAATGGGGAATAAATTTCTTCCACAGGTCTTGTATTTACTGAGTGATAAATATCGGCTGGATTCCAATCCGGAGGCTGTATCCTGCAATTTGATTCAAGTTGCAGTGTAATTTATGTTTGTTGTATTCACCCGGTGCCACATGTGACCTTCAACTGCAGTTTTATGTTTACGTTCTGTGATCTAGCAGCAAAACAAGCCGATTTCTAACTAATTACTGACTTCTGTGAATTTGAATTCTTCAATCTTGCAATGTCTGCTGGTTCAGACAGACATACATTCCACTCCGAGCATTCACCGCATGTTCACAGGGTCAGCTAACTTGTGAGCTTAGACTGGCTGTGTTTATACAGCGATGTCTTTGAAAAGCTGTCACATGGGACACGATCTTCGTCTTTCAGACAGAGGTGTCTGTTTTTTAATCATATATAGTTACAATGCCTTGGGGAACCGATCACACATTTGTGTCTGTGACTGAAGGAATGGGGCTTTTGGGGTTTTGGGGTTTATGTTCTACCGGACACCTGTAGCCGATTTCACCAACATTGCAAAGTATACTTATATATCTAGCAAAAGTATACTTTGAGGGAGTATTCATTTATTTTTGCTGAAATGCATTATTTCATATAGAACTAACCACTGCATATATTTGATGATTAAACGTATGCAGACTTATTATACTGAATTTATTACATTATCACAGCCAAAATGGCTGTGATAATAGCTGTGATAATGTAATAAATTCAGTATAATAAAAGTAAATAAATTTATCCTTAAATTGAAAATTGAAATGTATACTTTGCAATGTTGGTGAAATAGGCTACAGATATACTAGCATGTATGTAGCATGGTAAGGGTCTATACGTACTGTCAGATGCATTATATGTGAGTCTCTGACTGAACTGGTGTTCCATTGATGGAATGGCGAACAGTGCAGGCCCTGATCAGACTGCGCGGATGCGCAGGCTGATCTGGGGATACACTGGTCGCATAACCTGTAAGCCCCATTTCTCCAGTCACAGCCAGATTTCAAAATGGAAGTGGGCCGAACTATGCATGTGGCATCTTACACAAACACCATTATCTTTCACATAGAATTGTTGTACTTGGAGACGTGCCCGGCTGATTGTCTGAACGTTGGGTGTAATGTGAAATTTAATTGGTGAGAAGTGCTCCCGGCAATGCTGGAATAAAAAGCTAATGCAAACTTCACAACCCGTCACAACTGATAACTCGCATTCATCTTCTGTTTACTGATACAATACTGGAAGCCAGATGCTGTGACAAAACAAAGTTGTAGTGTCATACGACTGGTAAATTTCTTGGGTTTTAATTGGTCATCTTGATGGGTGACATCCGTCCAATTGTTTTCTGCCAAGCCTGTCAACATGGCTCATATCAAAATGGTGGAGATTTGGGTAACAGTAGAAAACAAATGATTTTGAGTGACTGAAAATGATCTTTATTTGAAAACAAAAGTTAGATTTTGAAAAACGGTCTAGTATTTATTCAAAGATTTCTGCTTGTTTATGTCGGGTTGACCCAGTAGCGCCAACCTTGAAATCCATAAGTCCCATTTCTCCAGTGACAATCACATATATTATCGTTGACACAGTGACAACCACATATATTATCGTTGACAGGGAAGCGATTGCCTTGGCGAAGGTGCGATTATCTCCCCTGGACCCGGCCCTTGAGGAGTTATATACCCTGTGGGCCCAACAGCTGACCAAGGACGGAAACTACGAACAGGCGGCGAAATGGTGAGTCGCAGGGCATCGCTGGATGCCACAGACAAGGGATTCAATTTAACCCTCGATGACATATACTAATGTGATAACCCAGTCTCCGCGAAACTGCGAAAACAGGACTTTACATTTTTACCAGACCGGACAAAAATTTACCAGACCGAAATTTTGTTTATAAAAAATAAAAATTGATTTTGTGTGATATTTAATACCTTTTTAGCTTTTTACGTATATCAGTCATACAATGCGACCCCATTAGTACACGGAAGTCCGGCGACATACAACCTTCCGTGTTGCTTATCCGAACCGTGCTATATCCGTTCTCGCCCAAGACGCATCATAATGTCAACAAAAAATACATGTACACTGTACACTGTGACTGCGAATGAACGACGTCGCCAATGCCTATAATATGCCATAAGTTTTCACTGTTATCTTCACATGTAATAAATATATTGAATCCAAGAATTGTTAACGTCATGTTTCATTTATTCATCAATTTCATGTAGAATGTAGATCTACGCAGGTCCGTGCAATCCATTATTGTAAATGCGTGTAGAAAAAAGTGTAGTAATGATGACGCAATGACCCAATGACCGATATCCTGTTCCATCAGCTGCAACATCACGGACAAGCTCGTGCGTTGCAATATGTGTTCATATGGTGAGCACACAGGTGGAAGACTCGGGACCTATGACACCAAAATAAATTCCTATTAAAAAAATCCCATTATCCCACCCACCTGGTATCGTACTGTACATGACGTTAATAATAGAACGAGATCAAGTGGGTGGGGTAATGGATATTTTTGTAATTTTCTTTTCTTTGTGTCACACGTCCGACTATTCCACCTGTGGGTTTGAGTACAGACCTGTATAGACGTTGTTTTGCCCAACGTGTTATAATATTGCGCCAGTTCATGAGGTAACCAGGCTTATCACGTGAGATTTTCGACGAAGATGAATCTGATAATAGTGTACATTTTCTGTAAACGATATCGAATTTTGACGAATATTAAATTAGTAATTATTGTACGCATTTGCTCTGAAAATGTTATCAACTTTCCGATATATTTGCAGAAAAAAGTCAAATCATTCTCGGTGAAAATCTCAGTTATATAATAAAGTTGATTATCTCGTGCACTGGCTCAATTATGACATAGCGAAACAAGGCCAGTTGTCAGGTACACATTTGTGTACATGCGCCGGGGGCGTGGGCAGTGCTGTAACACTTTAGTTAATCTGGGTCGAGTTAATTCTGCGCGACTGATACGCGATCTCCGATTGGTCAGCCTTTACACCTAATTAATATTCCACCAATGGTGAGCGCGAACGCATGCCGGAAAAATGAAATCGAGCACATAACAATTAGCACTGCTTTGTTACTGGTCTTACTGATCTTATTCCCAGTTTGCTCGGATTAATTTACGAAATGTGCAAACGTGATCAGCTGCACATTCACATCGGTGAGATAAAAGGAGGCTATGCGTCCATAAAAAAAAAAAAAATCGTCCATTTTGGGTCTAATTTGGGAAAGAATCGCAAATTTAACACGATTTCTGACAATAGTCGTGTAACGAATTTAACACGATTTTGATATACAAATAGGAAAATAATTCGGGAGCCAAGGCACAACCGTGTACTAACCGAAATCGTGTTATAGTGAAGCGTGTACTAACGGGGTCGCACTGTATAAGAAAAACTAGCTAGCACCAGAAGCGAATACCAAAGGAAGGTGATTTCATTGAAGCTTAGAATAAAAAAGTTTGTTTTTTGTTTTTTATAGTCGGACATTCGGTCCGGCGACTTCCGGTTTACCGTCTGACTCGCGGCAATTTTAACTGACATGTCCCGACGGACCGATGACTTTCGTGGAGACTGGATAACCCTAAGTATTTGGACACCATTTGTTTTGGGAAACCTGGGTTTCCCAAAACAAATTGTATCCAAAGGGGGCAGTGACCAGCTAATTTAAAATTATCAATTTCACGCCCTCGGACAGTATTTATTTAATGCAATATTCCAAATAAGTGGGCAGACAGCAATATACGTTCGACATTTGTAAACAAGACACACTAGAAGCTTTTACATAAACACAACTATGCTGCTCTATTAGTGCTCATGACCTATGTAGGAATGTGCATTATCTCGGTGCAGCCTCTTTAAAATTATCAAATTCTGACAGGTAAAATTGAGATTGAAAGTTGCATACTTTCTCAATCATCATCCAGAGGCAAATGTTCTATTGTGGTACAAACCAATTTCCATCCATACATTTTCTCTGGATTAAATTATTGTTTGAAACTCCCAGAAAAATATGTTTTGATTATTTTTTGTCACCACATACCCTCAATTCGTATTTGCCCATTTCTGATCAATGGGAACAGGTCAGATGGCCCTGGAATGAGCATTCATCAATTTAATGCAACGTAAACACTGATTTTAAAATAAAAAATCAAGTAGAAAATAATAATTAAGCAATCAAAGTGAATTTTAATCAGCAAAAAGTGTAATATTTATAAATTTCACTGGTGCCATTATACGAAACTAGCGACTAACTGGTCATTGCTACCAAATAGATTGTCATGTGATAAACCCAGTACAGCCATACTAACCCTAAATATTGGGCCACTCTTTGTTGTGGGAAACCATATCTTTGTTTAATATTTTGGGTTATTACGGTATATATATAGAGCTTATTGAGTCTTTCGCCCTTTGTAGGTTTTGTTCAGCATGTGATGCAGTGATATTTTAGTCATATGTTTTATTTAACCCTTAGAATGCGGGAACCGAAAATAGTCGTCTGCTGATAATTCATATTTTGTCTTTTCTCTTAGTAAAAACATGGTTTGGCAGCATTTTAGAATCATTTCCATTGGAAATGATTGTAAAGTGCTGCCAAACCAAGTTTTTGATGAGAAAAATGGAAAAATAAAAAATATTCAGCAGACGACACAAATTAATTCAGCATTGTAAGGGTTAATTAAAGATCAGAATGTATTGTAGGGGTTATCTTTTATTGTTTCAACTATTAGATATGTCATTAATATACACAAATAGCAATTAATTTTTATTACCTGGTACACTTAATGGCATTATTTTGCCTTATTTGAATGATGGATTTTAATAATTTTGAGGTCAGAGGAGATAACCGCATTTTCTCAAAATATCAACAAAAATCAATCGTTATTCAACAGAAATCAATATTTATTTTTACAATGCATTTTCTGTAGCCTATTTCATCAACATTGTAAAGTATACTTTTCTAGCAAAGTATACTTTGAGGGAGAAATTTTCAATTTTAGAATAAATTTATTAATTTTTATTATACTGAATATATTACATTATCACAGCCAATTTTGGCTGTGATAATGTAATAAATTCAGTATAATAATTCCTCATAGTTTTAATCATCAAATATATGCAATCGTTAGTTCTGCATGAAATAATGCATTTCGGAAAAATCAATGATTGCTCCCTCAAAGTATACTTTGCTAGGAAAGTATACTTTGCAATTTTGATGAAATCGACTACAGGTGTACAATAATTATACTTTATAAGATATTGACAGCAGTCGTAATTAAGCTTATACACATTATTTATTTAAATAATTAAAACTAATCACCATTTTTTCACATGTACATACACTGGTGATCACCACTACCGACACAATTGAAATATTAGTTAATACCGTAATTACCCTAAATATTCGGACACCAATATGTGAGCAAACAGTGTAGACCCAGACCAGCCTGCTCCTGAAGGAGCAGTCTGATCAGGGTCTGCACTATTTGCCATTTTCACAGAATGCTTCGGAGGCCTCATTGGACAACATAATCAACTTGATAAATGTTTATGACACTTATAACAATTGGCTTTGGTGTCCGAATATTTAGGGTAATTAAGGTACTGTGTGAAAACAGAGACTTTTGATGTTAAAAACATGTGGAATAGTTACATATTAGGTACCCGCTGAATTTCCATAAAGATGTATTTTTACATAATTTGAGGGCACCCACCTTTAAGTATATTATTTTGTTTTCTACATGCCTAAAACATTTATACAATAGCCCAATATTTGTCCCCTAAATCCAACTCTAGTGACACCCTGGAGCTGGTGCTTATTGTGGAAACTTAACTCGGAGTTGTGTGTGTCACCAGATGTTTGAACTGTGGATGAAACCATGGAGCTAATCAAATACACAATTGTGTCTGTGACTGGATAAATGGGGCTTATGGGATGTGTGACCAGTGTAGCTCCATATCGAATAACACATTACATGTAGCCTTAAAACGATCCATATCATTTGCTAGAAGCATGTTATGGGTTTCATTGATGGAATGGCGAACAGTGCAGATCCTGATCAGACTGTGCGAATGCACAGGCTGATCTGGATCTACACTGATTGCAAAACCCACAAGCCCCATTTCTCCAGTCACAGGTTCAATTGTTGTTTCTTAAGTGTTTTTTTCCATATGACATTCACATATGTGGCTCTTGCCATGAACTGCATGATTGCAAAATATTTCTACAATTTTATCAGCTGACATTGTAAGAGGATAGTGATCATCCCCGCCATCAATCCATTCATCTGTCTGGAGATAAACTGCATTTACTGGTAGACACCTTCTTTTGTGCATTTTGTGCATTTTCTCTCATACTGTGTGTGCACAAAATGTCTTTCATTCTAAGTGGGTGGCAGGTGGGAGCATACGATTGGTAATTTAACGATCGGGGTTCATCCTTACCGGAATCCCGACTGGAGACCTGGTTTGGCCCTCACATACGTCTTTGGCATTTTGTATGCGACAGTTGAATCTGGTGATACCCCTTATATGTGAGTATTACGATTATTCGTAATCCTATTTTAGAGGAAGGGGCCAAGTGACTTGGTGTGGTATGGACCTGGCACCAGGTCAGGTTATTCTAATTTCAGGGCTGAATATAAATATTCCGTTCTGATTTTGGGATTTTCCCCCCATTGCAGCAGGTTAAAACGGGATTGAACCCGTTTGCCCGGGCTTACATGACCTTAGCTGTTGATAGGCCATTAAACACCAATAAACAAACAAACAAACAAACTTTCATGGTAAAAAACACATTTTTTTGTAGACAAATTATATTTCCAAATGTTGCATATGGCTTTTGAATGTGAAAATAAACACATTTCGAATGCAAATATGTGAGGGGGGCAACTATTAGAGAGGAGGCTACGTAATAAATACGGTATACATGTATTCAGCTTCTCCATGCTGTAGACTGTTTCTGATGAGATCCTGTGACAAATCCAGAAATACCCATATACTCCTACTACAACCGTCTTGTGTCACAGACAAAGTAACCAACAATTCTGCTGATTAGTGCCATTGTGAATGGAGAAATGTCGCTTATGACATTTGTGACCAATCTAGATTCAGATCAGCCCGCGCATCCACACAATCTGGTCAGGTTCTGCATTGTTATCCCCTCGCCAATAGGCAAGAGGGGATATATCATTAGTCAGTCCATGCACGTTAGTAACACCTGTCATTTTTCAATAGCCCATGAACCGCTTCACCAATTTTCATAATATTTTGCCACAATGTGTGTCTAGGGATGGTGCTTTGTTTTGCATATGACTCACCGACTACCCAAGATCGAGGTCACTGAGAACTTCTGTTCACCTTGTTTTTAAGGCAAAAATATATATAAAAAAAATTATTATCGACGCTGCCAGCGAGGGGATTAGCTTAGTGATAACGATGCCCTCGTTCACTTTTAAATTTTTGGAACACAAAATATGCTTCTAACAAACAGTAGAGATGATTACCAAACTACAGGAGCATGCTAGCAGATTAGAAGCTACTGTCTATATTCCATGTTTTGCTGCCGACGAACATTTGGCGATTAAACACATTAAATCTAAAAAAATATTTAAAAATAAGTACTTTTTCATAAAGAACAAAAAGTCACCCTCCCCCGAAAAAATTGTTTTATGAAATTCCATCAAATATTGATTTTATCGCGAAAAGAACGATTTTCCTACGGGAATTGAACATGGGGAGTCAATTTCCAAAACTTTTCGTTTTTTGATCCTGAAAAAAAAAAGAAAAAAAAAGAAATTGGAAATTGACTCCGAACCCTGGTCGAGATAGCTTGAACATTATGTAACTAAGAAAACAAGTTAGATTTTGAAAATCGGTCCACAAATAAAAATAAATATATTTTTTAAAAAAATCTATTTTTAGCCCCCATGTTAAATTCGCAATAAAATCAATATTTGATGGAATTTCATCAAATAATTTTTTTTGGGGAGGGTGTCTTTTGTTATAGATAAAAAAGTACTTACTTTTAAATATTTTTTAGATTTAATGTGTTTAATAGCCAAATGTTCATCGGCAGCAATACGTGGAACAGACAGTAGATAGACCAATAGCCGATTTCATCAAAATTTCAAAGTATACTTATCTAGCAAAGTATACTTTGAGGGAGTATTCATTTATTTTCCTGAAACATTACGCAAACATTGTATTAGCGAGCGTACCTCACTATATCCCCAGTTGCGAGCGTACCTCACTATACCCCCAGTTACCTATGTAAACAGGGGATATGATGAGGTACCCGCACAATAGGTAATGCGGTCAAATAGGTCACGATGCAGTGACTATTTTCGATCAATAACTTATGTTGTAAGCGATTGTAATGTGTATTTTCAATATTTATATTATTAAAATGTATCCTATCGATACCCCTTTAAGTAATATTTGTATATTTTAAATGTATTGATGTTCTCATGAAGCGCATGAATATAAGTATTAATTAATCCAGCTTATATTGAGGCAAATCACACAGCCTTAAAACATAGTGCTGGAGTATAAACCATAGTATCGTATATTATTCATAAGTATATCACTATTAAACATTAATTACAATATGTATGCATATTATTGAAACAGTAGATGCTACCGCTGTTTCGCTATATGTGATATTTATAACAAAATATTTTTTTTATTCTTCCCACAAAGCGCCATTTTCAGTTCATATTTTGACCTGTGCATATGAACCGGACTAAGTTTAAACAACGCTCGATTCCGTCCAATTCAAATTTCTCTGCAGAATGTTCAGACTAACTACATAAGTAATGCTGCTAAATAAGTGTTAACGGCTGGAACATGGTCATCACTAAAAGGAAGAAACCACAGTCGTATTATTGAAAAATACTATTTACCTGAGACCTCATGGGGGTGGCGGCCGCCATTTAATCAGTGTAAACAATAGACCGTGTGATCCCATTCCCTGAGTAGCCGCTGCTTAGTGAAACGGTATGCTAATCATGATATTATGTTCCCAATAATTGGAAACGGTTTGAATTTCTCGGTAAAAACTACGAAAGTCATAAAAAATAACGATGTATATTTAACATTGGATACGCGTAAACGGTATTACTCTCTCATCGGATCATCAGTTGTCGTCGATAGCGATTTAACATACTGATCTGGTCTTAATTTATTGTCCACTTTCAACACCATTTACATAATATATGGCTAATATTGGAAATAAATAACGGCAAATTACGATGACGTCTGCTCTGAAATATCTGTCCACTTGCGGACGTAATTTAAGGAAATCGATTATATTTTAAGGCTACATCTGTGACTAATTACGAATTTATGTATGGTCTTTGGCTACACCTGATACATTACACAGATCTAGTTGTAAATACACATCGCTTTGTGGGGGAAAAAAATTGATAATGCGCAGTCGTGTGTGACGAGGTGTTGATCTGATGACACCACACAGCTGTAAATGTTGACCCTTAGGCAATGTTTTGAAATTGACGTGTCGTTTTGATGTGTGCCGCAACACCTCACTGTCGGAGACAACATGACAATTAACGATATTCTCTCGATTATACACAGATCTATTAGACGGCTGGTTATTTAAAAATAAAGAGTAGTTCAGTACACCTTCGCCGATATTGTTTTTAGAAAATCAGTAATATTTTCCGTAAATGGTGTCGAAAAGTTGACAAAAATTCTATCACCGTATTTAGTTGTGCCGATATTGTTTTAAAAAATCAGTAATTTTTTTCCGTAAATGGTGTTGAAAATTGACACAAAATATATAGCCGTATTTCTCCGATATTCTTTTAGAAAATCACCAATATTTTCTGTAAATGGTGTTGACACAAAATGCAGCGTTCACGCGGATTTCAAATAAAATAAAAAATGATAATTTAATAAATAGACGCCGAAGGCTACTGTGTTTGCGGCCAGTGAATTCTGGTCGTGGTAGCCAGATGCGCAGTTCGAACAGTGTTGTGATCAGATGGAGGACGATAATTATTTCAAATTCATAAAAAAATGTTTGCTGTCCGAAAATTAATTAATTGTGACAGCCAAAAAAATAGATTTTGGGATAGTAAAAAAATATATGGTATAGACAGTACCTCAAACTTAAAAAAACAGTAACAAACTGTCTGTGTATATATTATTTAAAGATGGACACTTTTATCGTTGGTAAGTTTCTATCAATTTATAGCTATTTTTATTAAAATCATAAAATTGTGAAAATATTAAAATCACAAAAATAATATACCGGTACAGTGAAATCGCGATGGCTCGAAATGCGATGGCTTGTAATGTCGGGCTCGCTCGAAATGGCGTCGCGGTCCCGATAATTTTCCCTATACATGCGATCGCTCGAAACAATTGTCAAGTCCCGCGGACACATTTCTCTCTATTTTGTTATACGATGACTCGAAATTGATGTCGAAGTTTGTGAACAAACGCGAGCCGCGCTCTACCTGTCTGTGAAAGGTGATTTCTTTTCAAGTGCAGTTAATTGCCTAAAGTGGTGCAATTTGATCGTTAACGTTGTTGATGGCGATCATTTTGTGAATTCTATATTAGATTATTCGGAAACTTTCAACATAATTTGTGGAAACTCTATTTATTGTTATGCTTGTACATTATTTGTGAAATAAAAGTTATTGTATTCTTAATTTGCTGTTGTTGTTCTGTGTCCCATAACAGCTCAACGGGCATACGGCGATTTATTAAATATTCGGGTTTCGTCACTCGGAGTATTTAATAGTCTGTCGTAAGTGCGTGGTCGTTTTTCGTTTCAACTCCCGTGTATTCGAAGTTAATTCGATTGAGGCTACCCGGGAGTTACAACGAAAAACACCCATTGAAAAAAGCCCACTGTTTCGAGTGACGTCACAACCACCTGCTGCATTAATTATGTGCGCCGCTATTTATAGTGAATATTGGGACCCCTTTTCTCCTATTCGACTTTGATAATTAATTATTGAAATAAAGACGAGTTTTTGTAAAACACATGTAGTTTATTTAATTTCGCATGATAACTAATCTGCAAATAAATATTATAATCATCTAAAACATGGATACATTAGATTGTGCTTTCTGTATTTCCTAAATCCGACGGGTACAGTATTCGGCAAATATAACAAAATCGAAAGATGCGATGGCTCGAAAGATGCGATCACTCGAACAAAATGTGCGGTCCCGTGGCATTTCGAGCAATCGCGATTTCACTGTATATGGAGAAAAAAAAATAATATACCAAGTCGAGGTTTGAACCCCGACCCTTTCGGGAATCGGTAATTAAATCATAGAAGTCGGCGACCTTAACCTCACGACTATCGCGCCATTTACGACGATTACATTTATTGTCGCGCCCGCTTGCGGAAAGCGCGATATAGTCGGCACTTTGGCGTACGTACGTACGTACGTGTGTCCGGTTAAAGATTTTGGTTAAGTTTTTTGGTTAAAGTTTTTGGTTAAGCTTTTTGGTTAAAGTTTTTGGTTAAGTTTTTTGGTTAAGTTGTTTGGTTAAAGTTTTTGGTTAAGTTTTTTGGTAAATGTTTTTTGTTATACTATATCTCTGCAACTGCTTTGCCCATTACCTTGAAACTTCACATGGGTCTTTATCATCATCTATATTTTCATTCTACCCCCCTCATGTGCGGCCCCTGTGCCCAATGTCAAGGTCAAATTACTTTGAAGTTTTTGGTTAAGTTGTTTGGTTAAGTTTTTTGGTTAAGTTTTTTGGTTAAAGTTTTTCGTTATACTATATCTCTGGAACTGCTTTGCCCATTACCTTGAAACTTCACATGGGTGTTTATCATCACCTATATTTTCATTCTACCCCCCTCCCGTGCGGCCTCTGGGCCCAATGTCAAAGTCAAATTACTTGGAAGTTTTTGGTTAAGTTCTTTGGTTAAGTTTTTGTCGCGCCCGCTTGCGGAAAACGCGATTTAGTCGGCACTTTGGCGTACGTACGTACGTACGTGTGTCCGGTTAAAGTTTTTGGTTAAGTTGTTTGGTTAAGTTTTTTGGTTAAAGTTTTTGGTTAAGATCTTTGGTGTGTCTGGTTAAAGTTTTTGGTTAAGTTGTTTGGTTAAGTTTTTTGGTTAAAGTTTTTGGTTAAGTTCTTTGGTTAAAGTTTTTGGTTAAGTTTTTTGGTTAAGTTTTTTGGTTAAAGTTTTTCGTTAAAGTTTTTCGTTATACTATATCTCTGCAACTGCTTTGCCCATTACCTTGAAACTTCACATGGGTGTTTATCATCATCTATATTTTCATTCTACCCCCTCCCATGCGGCCCCTGTGCCCAATGTCAAGGTCAAATTACTTTGAAGTTTTTGGTTAAGTTTTTTGGTTAGAGTTTTTGGTTAAGTTTTTTGGTTAAAGTTTTTCGTTATACTATATCTCTGCAACTGCTTTGCCCATTACCTTGAAACTTCATATGGGTGTTTATCATCATCTATATTTTCATTCTACCCCCCCTCCCGTGCGGCCCCTGTGCCCAATGTCAAGGTCAAATTACTTTGAAGTTTTTGGTTAAGTTTTTTTGGTTAAAGTTTTTGGTTAAGTTTTTTGGTTAAGTTTTTTGGTTAAAGTTTTTTGTTATACTATATCTCTGCAACTGCTTTGCCCATTACCTACAAACTTCACATGGGTGTTTATCATCATCTATATTGTCATTCTACCCCCCTTATGTGCGGCCCCTGTGCCCATTGTCAAGGTCAAATTACTTTGAAGTTTTTGGTTAAGTTTTTTGGGTAAAGTTTTTCGTTATACTATATCTTTTTTTTTAGTGTCCATGCCTTGCCACAAGGCGCGACATGCAGGCCGCGGCCATCTAGTACAGAAGTGCTATCAGTATTACGCAACCATTTGAACGTAATAATTATTAAATTATTTGAAACTCCATCTACAACGATACCGTTACAGAGATACGCTATTGAAACAACATGTATTAGTACCCATAACATAGCAAAGTAATGTATCATTATATATCACAGGAGATAGATTAAAACTATATATACCGGTACTAATAAACAGAACAATCCGCTTGGCTCGTATGAAAATAGTTTGTTTGATGTTGATTATCTCCCTTGCCGAAAGTAGTTCACTGATTTATTAATTCCAAATAAGACGTGTTTGCGTAATGAATGCGTTATTTCATATAGAACTAACCACTGCATATATTTGATGATTAAAAGTATGCAGAATTATTATACTGAATTTATTAAATTATCACAGCCAAAATGGCTGTGATACCGGTAATGTAATAAATTCAGTATAATAAAAATTAATAAATTTATCCTTAAATTGAAAATGTCTTCCTCAATATATACTTTGCTAGATATGTATACTTTGAAATGTTGGTGAAATAGACTACAGACATACCATAGGCCACATTTCTTTGTGCACAATGACATAGAGATACAGTTATGGTTTGTGAGACACCATCAATCATTGTCGTCCTGTTTATTGTCCTTCCCTCTGCTCCAGTCTGTGGAACAGGTCAACTGATGGCAGGACAGCATAATTATTGTCTCTACACTGGAAATGGCAGCATGTTCAATACTAATCATTATATGACTGACAATTTCAACCAATGAGATTGTCCAATTTCCGGTCACATGATTGTGGACATATATGATATTCACCTGGATATCAGTCTCAGACTCGTCTCGAGCATCGACACGAGTCCGAGCATCGAGACGAGTCCGAGAATGAATTTCGAAATGTGATATTGACCTGTAGCCTTTTTTCACCGGCATTGCAAAGTATACTTTTCTAGCAAAGTATACTTTGAGGGAGTAATCATTTATTTTTCCCGAAATGCATTATATCATATAGAACTAACGACTGCATATAGTTGATGATTAAAAGTAATCAGAATTATTATACTGAATGTATTACATTATCACAGCCAAAATGGCTGTGATAATGTAATAAATTCAGTATAATAAAAATTAATAAATTTATCCTTAAATTGAAAAGTTTACTTTGCAATGTTGGTGAAATAGGCTACTGGAGGTGAATTATCACATTTCGAATAACACTCTCTGACTCTTCTCACACAACGAGATGAGTCCGAGTCTGATATTCAGGTATAGCAGCATGCGCGTGTCACTGATCAGGCAACCAAAGCATGAGACATATCGTGCGTTGTTGTATCATATACGTTCTGTAATATGGGTCATATAATAAAATAATTATTGTCTTTTGAGTCGGTGTACACAAGATGTATGGATTTTCAGGTCCGTAAATCTCGTGGACACCTCCTCAAAAGACAATAATTGTATATTGGCGTTACTGATCATACTATCATAATGTCTGTTTCACAATTGCAAATTCATATGTTAGAGTGCTTATATCTGATTAGACTTTCGGTTGTAATGATTGAGTGATCTCAGCAAAAAATTTCAGTCAGAAATGTCATTCAGAAATATATGAAAAGTAAAAACTAAATATGATCGGAATTTTTGATACCTGTGTCACTCATGAAATGTATTAACCCTTACTATGCTGAATTAAATTTGTCGTCTGCTGGAAATGTTTTATTTTCAATAGTTCTCAATCAAAACCTGTTTTGACAGCGGATGAAAATCGCTGCCACTGGAGACGATTCTCATGTGCTACCAAAACAGTTTTTTTGTTAAGAATTATCGGTAAGGCAAAAATGAAAAACAGACGACAATTTTCGTCTCCCGAGTAGTGAGGGTTAAAGGGAAAAATTTATGTCCAGTTTAAAAATTACACTGAGTACTTTAACCCTTACACCGCTATCTTAATGTTTTGTCGTCTGCTGTTTATTTTGTGTTGTCCATTTTTATCATAAAAAAACATGCTTTGACAGCACTTTAGAATAATTTACAACATGCTTTGACAGCACTTATGAAATTCTGAAGTGCTGTCAACGTGCTGTTTTTATTGAGAAAGAAGGCAAGATATAAAGCAACAGCAGACAACAATTGTTGGGTGTAAGGGTTAACAATTTAATTTTTTAAGTCTATTTTAACTCTTTGCATGCTAGCGGCGAAAATATCCGCCAAACAAATTAGGACTACCGGTATATGTTTTATTTCTCTCTCTAAATATGTCTTGGAATTTCATTAGAATTGAGTCCTCGGGACTCAATTCTAATGAAATTCCAAGACATATTCATGATATTTACGGGGAGAAATACAAGAAAATATGATGTATTTTTGTCAGTTAGTTTTGAACTATTTATAGCCCACAAGTTTCCCAGCATGTAGAGATAAAATTCATCCATTCCGATATAGTGGGAACTCAATACAGCTTTAACAAGTGGAATCTCATCTACTGGTGGCATAATTAGTGGGTTTTTCTGGATTTATTACTTGACAGTCTCCTCCAATTGCATTGGAAGCATCTATTTTGAAATATCAACCACAATCATATACATGTACACACTAACTATAATACCAGATTAGACCCAAACAAGTCACAACTATCAATGTTGCAATTTTTATTAAAAGTAACAAATTATTACAGGTTTTCATACAAATGCATACAACCTTGTAACTCATAAAATTGATTGTTGGCCCTACCCCCAGGTCATGGATTATCTCTCCCTTTTGGACTTAAATTTTGCCTTGTACTTTAAAAGCGATAGGTAGGTGGGGCATCCGTGTTCTGTGAACACATGTTCTAGTTTTAATATTTTAATAATAATGTTTTAATACATTAACATTGGTGTGGCGAGGACCTGGCATCAGATCAGGATTATTCTGATTTCAGGGCTGAATATATAGTTTTTTATTGTAAATAATCAGTTCTGACTGGGATTCCCCCCCCCCCCCCCATTTGTACATACATGAACATGTACTTGTACAGGTAATATATTGGATTTAGTACTAAATCCATTGACCTGGCCTTAAATTACCTTAGCTGTTGATAGGCCGTTAAACCCCAACTAACAAACAAACAAATAATGCATTAACATGACCATGTAGTGCCTGTGTTTCCCTTTAACCCTTACAATGCTGAATTAAAGTTTATCAGCTGTTTATTTTTATATTCCATTTTTTTTCATCAACAACATGGTTTGACAGCACTTGAGAATCATTTTCAATCATGTTCTTTTTAGTGAGGAAAACGACAAAATAAGAAACAACAGCAGACGACAATTTTTGTTTCCAGCATTCTCAGACAACAGAGTAAGGCTGGTGAAGTTGTGTAGATGGGAAGTGGGAGAACTTGTTTGTCTGTAGACACATCACATATTTCCTTCTAAACATTTGTTATGTGACAGACTGTCAGATAAACAATACGATTTATCCCTTTGTAATCTATACAGCTGTGCTGTCCTGACAAAAATTGACCTACAACAATTGTCGTCTGCTGTTGCTTTTATATCTTGCCTTATTTCTCAATAAAAACATGGTTTGACAGCACTTCAGAATCATTTCCAATGGAAATGATTCTGAAGTGCTGTCAAAGCATGTTGTAAATTATTCTAAAGTGCTGCCGACGCATGTTTTTGATGATGAAAATGGAAAATATAAAATAAACAGCAGCCGACAAAAAAATTAAGATAGCGGTGTAAGGGTTAATTTCACTATTTCTCAATGAAAATATATGGTGTTATCCTTCAGTTGAACCATCTCATTTTCAACTCATATATATATATACTTTTGGTGAGAAATAATTCCTCTAGAAAAATACTGTCAGGACAAAATAAGCATTGGAACACGCCTTAACCCTTAGAATGCGGGAACCGAAAATTATAGTTGTCTGCTGATAATTCATATTTTGTCTTTTCTCTCAGTAAAAACATGGTTTGACAGCAGTTTAGAATCATTTCCATTGGAAATGATTCTAAAGTGCTGCCAAACCAAGTTTTTTATGAGAAAAATTAAAAAATAAAAAATAAACACAAATTAATTCAGCATTGTAAGGGTTAAACAAAAAATTAGTTTTTCGTATTATCCCAATTTCGGATGCTACATTGTACATACATATTATAAAAAAAACAACATGCATTTTGGATCAGTGTCAAACTGCACTAGTGAACATCTGTATCTGGGATCAATTTTGAGAGACAGTACAGATATCTACTGCTTACAAACAATGTACTGGTAGGTACAGGTGTGCTGGATGTGAATAGTGACATCTTGTCTGGATCTTTTAAGATTTTTGTAGGTTACTTGCATTCTATTCTGGTTCAGAAAACGATACAAATCTACAATTGACCTTATTTTTATGCAGGCCCGTAGCCAGGGGGGGTCGGAGCGGTCGGACGACCCCCCCCCCCCCCCCCTCAGCCCAGCCTCGAGGTCCACTTTTTTAGACCCCCCGTAGATACCTCAGGCCCCTTGGGCCTTCGAAACGACCCCCCCTTCAAACAGGTTACGGGCCTGTTATGCCTCTTGTTGAAGCCTAAAACAAAGTGCATGATCACGTGGTTACAACAACAACAATGTCGCCCACTCCAAAGTAAGTATTATTTTATATTTTCCTTAATATGAAACGGATTTTGATGAAATATGGCGCAGCAAACGCGTCTTCATGAGCAGCATTTGGTCGTGCAGGGAGTTCGGCACAGACTTATGTTGTTTTTACAAAGAATCGATTTCCGTGTCTACTTCGCAAAAACGACATACGTTTGGGCCAACGTACAGAGACCACCAAATGCAGCTTAACAAGACACGTTTGATGCGCCATATTTCATCAAAATCCGTTACGTAATAAGGACACTAAAAGAATATGTACTTTGAATCGGCACTTGTTGTTGTTAGTACCATGTGATCATACACCTTGTAAAACATTACTTGATAATTCCAGCACAAACATATTTACACAATTCCCTAACATTTGATTGGCCCGTAGCAAGTCTCTGTCCAAAATTTATATCCCAGTAAACTCCCACGCCAAACTACTTTCCGTAACCGTGAGGCGCAGTTAAAATAATTCTTAAGAAAACGGAAAATAAACACATTTTCTTGATGGATTTATTTCAAATGCTAGAATTATAAGGAATGAATGGTATTTTTGTTGAATTTATCGAGGATATAAACTTGGAAAAGTCGCGGGAATACTGGACGTCCAGTATTCCCGCGACTTTTCCAAGTTTATATCCCCGATAAATTCCACAAAAAGACCTTTCATTCCTATAATAAATATAATACCATGATAGTGTCTTTTGATGATATCAAGGTTGGCAAGCTCGGCTCGGAAACTGTAGGAATATTCTGATAAACTTTATATGAAAAGTCACTAGCATGGTATTCTCTATATAACTGCTCATCACCAGTAGCCTATTTCACCAACATTGCAAAGTATACTTTTCTAGCAAAGTCTACTTTGAGGGAGAAATTTTCAATTTTAGGATAAATTTATTAATTTTTATTATACTGAATTTATTACATTATCACAGCCATTATGGCTGTGATAATGTAATAAATTCAGTATAATAATTCTGCATACTTTTCATCATCAAATATATGCAGTCGTTAGTTCTATATGAAATAATGCATTGCGGGAAAAATAAATGATTACTCCCTCAAAGTATACTTGGCTAGAAAAGTATACTTTGCAATGTTGATGAAATCGGCTACAGGCCAATTTCATCACACCTTGACACCAATGTCTTGCAGCCATCTGGCCATGAAGCAGGTGCAGGACGCGGCCAAGCTGCTCGCCCGCCGCTACGACCAATCAAGTCTGAAGGCCGCCGCCCACATCTCGCTCGTGGCCAATGATAGGCAGCAGGGGCTGGTCTACACACAGAGGGCGGTCCAGACACACCTCCTGCAGCACGAGTGGGCGGAAACTTACGCATATCTCCGTGAACAGAAGGGCAGTCAGGTAACTTGGCTTCGGATATTGGTTGTTCCCGATGTTCCCGATCATTACACACATAAACGGACATCATATGGTACACACGTCATGTGATTTTGTACCTTCAGACATCTGCGTAATTTCGTTAAATACGTTTACAAAATTTACAATATTTTTCATAAATAACGTCAAAAGTTGACAAAATTTTCAGAGTACATGCTGAATATATTTTGCATGTACAGTCGAACCTGTGAACAAAGACCGGCAAAGGGAAGTGGTCAAAGTGGTCGTTGTTGACAGGTGGTCGTTGTTCCAAGGGTCGAACATTTTCCCGGTTTCACAACGAAGTCGGCCATGTATTTAGCATTCTATTGTAATCTATATGCATGCATAGAAAACGTCTTGGCTGTATACACTTCCACCTGACGATTCGCTAAATTGCACGATCGTGGAGTGTATCTGCTTTCCATCAATTAAAAATTGCATGAAAATGGCAAAAATAGTCAATTTATTTTGTTTTGTCATCTTTTTGTTAGTATTCTGAACCCAGCCTCGCTTTGGAAATTATATACAAAGGGGAGTAATTATCTTCACGATAAGTATATCCCGCGGCTTGCTTTGGTGCACCATTTAATAGCTTGTACGTGGTTTAATTTAGCATGACCATTAGTATTTTGTTTTCTTATTCTCAATTTCACACCATCAGTTGAAATTAATAACGGTCATATAATCTTTATTAAAACGATAGCCTATGTGGCGCGGCCTGTGAAAACCGCGAGTTTTTTTGTAACAAAAATATTTCATTGAATGTGTCAAGTCGAGTAACCCACACGAGATAGGTGTCGAAATCAGGAGAGAACACCAGGCTTATTTGCTTTCTGTCCAATGTATACTATCCTGGTCAAGCCCGAATATTTAAGCAGCCTATGACGAATTGGCAATGGTCGCTGACGTAATTACTGATGTTTTTAATTAGAGATTGGCGAGCATTATAAACCATGGGCAGACTACGCGAATCCACTGCCTGGTCTGGCCGCTAATGCAATAAGCCGGGATTTGTCGGAGATCGAGACACAATTCATATAAACACGTTTGTCGTGTCACTGACTAGTTCCCGGTAGTATTGTTTCGCTAGGCTGCGCATCCGACAGGGTACCAGTCTAGTGTGGACTATGTGACTGACGTCAGCAACCGCGTGTATTGATCTTTGATATGGCCTTGTGCCCCGCGGTGTGAAATTTACACTTGACAAGCGCGGTGTGTTTGAAGTCTTAGTACTTGTCACTGTAGACGAATCAGCATCATGTAAACACAGTTTGCCAGCTAATGATGGGAGTTTTATGACTTGTGCGGAATTGCATTATGCTTATTGGAATACACGACACGGAATACATATCGGGAATTACCGTTAATGGAGTTATGCAATATTGTTCATGGAAATTGTTTAATGTCGCCAAAATGACACCGACCATATCGGGCAAGGTAAATGTTTTCAAAAGAATGCGAATATACTTGATGACTAATTGGTTACGACCAGTTGCAATTCAGATGATAGCGACCAGATTATGATAAAAGGAAAATAGCGATTGTGGTGCTATTTATTTTTGCCGACAAAAACATGACATGATCGCTGTTCACATACAAAAATGCCGTGTGGGAATGAAAATAGCTGGTCGCTGGTCAAATTTTTGGGGGTGGTCGTTATTCCAAGGTCTTATAAACAAAATTGGACGGGGGGGGGGGGGGGAGTTTTAACTGGCGTTTTTATTCAGCATTGTGAGGGTTAAGTATTGGTGATACTGCAGTGTAGATCCCAATCATGAATAGTGATTAGCCCACATCATATCAGCCTGACTGTTACTACTGCCCTTATCAGGGCCGTATCCAGAGGTAAAAACCAGACGAGGCGAACCAAGTCCCGATATGGGGGTCAGGGAGCATTCTCCCCATCACCACCCCGGTTGTTTAATCGGCAAAATGTCTGCCTCATCTTCGTCACGTTACTGCTTATCACATCACCATATTTTCTGTAAATGACATTAAAAGGTGATCCGCACCATCTGATCTTGGGCCATGCTGGCAACCATTCTTTCATACTATTCAACAGGGGGCCGTTTCACTAAACTTTGTACGACTAAAATGTTCGTATGTGCAAGATTATGATAGTTTGTAAATTTCACAATAACAATGTATTCTTGTAAACAAGTATTGGATTTACATTTATTGAAATTTACAGACAATTCTAAATCTGCACTTACGAACATTTTAGTCGTAAGAAGTCAACTGCAATCAAACAATCTAGCAAAAACTATCAAGGTCAAGGTCACAACACTATATTTTCAAGGTCACCGAAGGAAAACGGCAACGTTTTCTTTGTAGTACTGCTATAACAGTATGGTGTACATCAGGGCTTCTAAAATTTTCAGTTTGTCGGTTCTGGACCGAATTTTGAAATCTGGCTACTATTTCTCAATCCATGCTCTGAATGCCCAAAATAATACACAACATGCCACTGGTTTATTGGTGTGACGTGTGAAGTTAACACACCTCGATAACCAGGATAACGGATATCCTGATTAGCGGCGCAATACGCAGCTGCCACGTGCCTCGTGTTACCAGATATTGATTTTCTAGCCACATACGCCAATGTGACGTATTGTGTGGGTCAATTACGGTCTTGAGTCGCCAAATATTTATGACAATGGCCATCGATCGATCGTATTTAAAAAGGCACAAACAGAGCGAAACAAAATAACATGCTGTGTTATGTAAAAATCACACTGTTTAGTTTGGTTATACATGTATACAACCAAGAGCTATACTGGTCACAATTCCTATAGGCCCTATTTCTCCAGTCAAGTCACAAATAAGAACAAGACACTGCACACATTACCAGTGTGCCAAGCTATGGAAGCGAGATGTAACCTAATTTTGTCTGCACCCAATAGCCGACAGATTTTCAGTTTCTGAAGACGGGGAGTCGACAAAACATGAGGGGGGGGCGTATCTGGTAGCACTAATCGTACCGGCTCCTTCGGGCCGACAATTACGTCTGGACCAATTGGCATTCTGAAATTTTAGAAGCCCTGGTGTAAAAAAGTTATTACCCTAGAACATAATCTCTAGAGATATGTAACATAATGTTATTTTTTGTCACCAGCCAAGACAAAAATGGACTTATTTAGTTTCTTACTAGTGGCGCTCATGATGGGCTAGTACATTGACGCACTCTGGTATGAACTTAACGTTGTCGTCATAGTTCGGGGTAATTGCCATGATGCGGCACATCGTGTTAATTTTCCTTCTCATGTTGTTTTATATTTTAACCGTATATGGATCAGCATTCAGAAAATTTATTTCCAATTAAGTTCAATGTCATTTCAAGGTCATTGAACATCAAGACAAATTTTATGCTTTTTAAATTTTTAAAACATATTCATTAATACATTTGGCATACAAAAAAAATGCCAATATCTTCATTGATGTTGATAATAAATTTATGTGTGTAATAGAATAACAGTCATCAAATGTCAATATCATAGTAGGTCGCGGAAGTTGATATTTTAAATTCAACAATCAAACTGCATATGTTTCGTATTCTTTGTCATAATTCCTCATTTATTAATCTAAAGACATGTATTTCTAAAGCAAAATCATCAGAAATGTATTTAATGCCCCCTATGCGATAGCAATGGGACATATTGCGTTGCTCTTGAGGTTCCTTACTTCTGTACATCCGTCTGTCCGTGTACATTTACGATGAAAAGTCAAAGAGTCCAGTATGCCAGGGGCATATCCATGTTTTACAAACATAATGTCTAGATTTGTAATCTATTTACTTTTGTTAAGTTGAATGCCAGTTCAAGGTCATGGAAAATTAAAAATAATGTAGTATTGTATTGTATACATATACGCATGTATTGTCTACATTCTCTAATGTAACGCATATCATAGAAGAATGCGGCCCAGCACACAATCAGCTCTGAATACAGAGCAGTCTGACATATGATCTCACTTATATAATAGAAGCTCATAAAAATAGCATATATAATGGTTAAGTGTCTCGTTATTTTATTGCTTTTTCTTATACACTTATAAATAAACATGCAATGATTTTGCATAGAGACAAACAACCTAGTATAGTGGCTTTCATTATGAGGCAGCTTATCATTACTGGAATGATTAAATTACTTAAAATAACCAGTATATGTATATGTTTCAACTCGCTAACTGACTTCTATAAAGATCATAAGATATGCAAATATAATTCTTAACAAAAATATTAAATTTCACATGGTGGGAAAGATTATATCGTTGTAACTACATAAACTTTAGTTTTGTATATACAGTACATTGTATTGATGAAAACTAATTTATTCCATGCAGGTTTCATGAATATCATCCACTTCAAAAGTGCTATATAACTACATGCAGCACAAAAGCGGAGCCGTATAACCAAAATATTTGTCCCTGATATGGGGCACCCCTGATCACTCTATAAACATATTTAATGTATGTGAACACATAGTTAAGTGAACAACTCCATATAACCACAATGACAATTTGTGTAATGTTCGAAAATCTGTGTGAATATTCCAATTAAGTCATATCCGTGTGCATCATGTTCACAAATTAAGGAGCATGCATGTATAACTTTGTAAAACCTCATTGATTATGTGACATTATTTGCATATGTTACTTCGCACAATGCTGAATTCTTTTATATTGACTATGTGGGTATAGACACAGTTTGTCCAAACAAATGTTTATAAATGTTTATAAACTTCCAAGTAAGCAATATATGGGTGAAGTATGTATATACTTGACTAGCGAATGTGATATAAACCATGACAAGGCTTATCGAATATTTGACATATATTTATGGTGTATTGTTAGAATCTTTGATATTGAATGCATGGATTAAAGCATCCACATGACGTTCACTATTTGACTTTCACTGTTCTATACTTGGCAAATCATTTTATTTTGGTGGCCATTTTGAAAGTAAACATGATTGCCGTGAGTATTATGTCGTTGCTAGCCATGGCATTATTATCAATGGCAGATCATGTTGGCTTATTTCACTTTCTTGAGCAAAGTAATGGATGTGTTCATCGGCATCACTACTAGGTTATTTTTAGCATACATGTATTTATAAGAAAAAGGCAGTTTGGCGGCCATTTTGAAATGTAAATATGGTAACATATAAGAAACGTGGCCAGTTATGGTCCATGGGTGAAGCCTTTTCCAATTTTTTTAAAATGGATGTCGTCGCTAATCCAAGATGGCCGCCGTCGAAAAATAGCACAAATTCTTAAAAAATCTTCTTCTCATGAACCGCCAGCCGGATTTCGACGAAACTTGGTAGGAATGATCGACGTAGAATGCTCTTTCAAAGGTGTTAAAATGGTGACCCCGCAGTCAAAAATGGGCGTCGCCCGTGGGGTAAAATTTTAAAAAGGTATCAATGAGAAGGTTGCTCTGGTGCAATATTTGTCAGAATCGGATGATTATGTCACCCATGATGGCCTCCAAAAGGTCCATTTATTCGAGATTTTGAACGTCTTTTTCTTGGGAACCACATGGCCGATGCTGGCCAAACTTCATAGTAAGTTAAGATCCTTGGTTGAAGCATTTTCAGATTTGGTAAAATGAGTCATCGCTTAATCCAAGATGACCGCCATCTAAAAATAGCACAACACATATGAACTCAATGTCACATTCTCCTCTGGTGTTCATGGAGTCAGGTGAGCGAATTAGGGCCATCATGGCCCTCTTGTTTGGAAACCTTATACATTAAAATTTATAAAATGACCCGGTGACAAAAATTAACATGAGGTGCCGGATGTACGTTTGCCCCCGGACTAAATACCAATTTTCTCCTTATACACTATGTCAAATATTGCTTTTTTGACACATTGCAATATGGTATGAGGCAGTATAAAACACTTGAACCATATTCCGAGTGCAATAATAGTTATATCTGGCAGCAACCTAATGAAAATGTGGAGTGAGTGTAAAACAGCCGTTATTGGGCAATAAATTGCATGATTACCATTAAAAGATCATAAAACATCAAGGATAAGATGATAAATAGAAACTTTACCCATTCAATTTCTTTATTATGTTATTGATCGAGACCTGGGGAGCACCTGCTGTTGTTATGAATAGTATCACGGTGACAAAAAGAGTTTTCAGGTACATAATTATTATCTCTGCAACTCTATCAGATTGACTTGAACCTTCATATTCTTGTTTATCAACATCCACAATTACTTTCCATAGCCCACCATGTGCCCTGTAATCCCACGGTTATGACTGAATGACTTGAACATTTGTTTTAATGTTTTAATTAAATTTCTGTTTTTATCTCTGCAACTCTATCAGATTGACTTGAACCTTCATATTCTTGTTTATCAACATCCACAATTACTTTCCATAGCCCACCATGTGCCCTGTAATCCCACGGTTATGACTGAATTACTTGAACATTTGTTTTAATGTTTTAATTAAATTTCTGTTTTAAGTTTTATGGACCAGATAAAATGAAAGTGAAATTCATGATTAAGTGCTTTTTTATGTAGTTTTATATCTCTGTAGCCCTAAATCAGATAGAGTTGAAACTTCAAATGCTTGTCCATCACCATCCATATTTTCATTCTGTAGCCCACCCATACGTCCCACATGCCCAAGGTCAATGCCAAATAACTTAGTTTTTTTGTTAAAGATTTTTTAAACTTAACTGACCATGCCTCGACGATTATATATTGTGACGTCCGGCATTCTTATTGGATTATTGCGTTTATGATCAGTGTAGGCTCAGATCAGCATGCACATCCAGTCTGATCACGTTCTGCATTAGCACTACAAGCTCATGAATTTGAGTTGCTTTCCCGATGTATCGAAAACTTCAGGTCCAAATTAGCATGCAAGAGTTGGGTTTGGGTGGCTTTGACATCACTTTAGAATGATTATACTGCCCGGAATTTTTTTTTGCAGAAGCAAATACCGCTGATTCTCTTTATCTCGATATACCGGCTTATCTCGATATACATCTGAGGTCCTGGCCGAATTCCCTATATAGATTATATATTTTATTCCTGATAAATCGATATCGGAAATGTCAATATTTTGGTTATGTCGATGTGGAAATCGAGTCCCGATAGCATGTTTCCTTCATATTTGTATTCTGATAACTCTGATGTGAAAAATAAGTGCCTGGCACCGCCAAGTCTGATTCAGAGAGATTATCTCGGGTAAGTCTATATAAATAAAAAACGCCGTCGCTAAAATGTGTTAAACGTTGCACAAACATGTTGAAGTCCGATGTGGTTTGGGGACGAAATGCGGGTCTTGCATTTAACATCGTCAGAAAAGACGGCGAGTGTTGACATTTAGATGTAACGCTTATTCATTGATGTGTAGTGGAACTGATTTGCAAAACAAATGTTGTGTACCGGAAATTGTGCTGTGCATATGCGATATACATGTATTTAGTAACAATGCATGTGCATTTCGTTAAAAGAAAGTGCGCTATTTATGAAAACCCAAAAGTAAAGTAAAGTCTGTATTTTTGAAGCGATTCTGTTTGGATTTTCTCGAGAATGGTAGCTAAATTTGGCAATTTTTTATCTTGAAGTTCGGATATGTCGATATATTTTGCTCAGTCTGGTTAAATTTGAGATAACGAGAATTACCTGTAGTTACCACTTTGTCCAGCGTCCGCCGTCCGAGTTTTACGTTAAAGTTTTTCAAATTGCTTTATCTCTGTGGCTGCTTGGAATATCAACTTGAAACTTCATTACACCTTGATCACCATCCATATTGTCATTGTACACTCTACCCATGCTGCCCATGAGCCCAAGGTCAAGGTCAAATGACTCATTCAAATTCACAAATTCAATTCAAATTAGCATCCAAATATTTATTGTGACTAATAAGCAAAACATTACGTTAAACCTTTCTAAAATTTATCTCTGTTACCAATTGAGCATTTATCACCATTTATTGTGATTAATAAGCATACTACACCAATACCCAGAGACATGGACTTTGAATTTCAATCCAGGCATCATCGTGGAGCATTTGGCGGATTTACTGACCATCTACTTTTTGTCGAGTCCGCTTGCGGAAAGCGAGACATAGTGATCACAATGACATCCATGCGTCCGTCTGTGTGTCCGTCCGTGCAAACATTCAGGGTTTAGGGGCTAGGGGGAGGAGCCTAAGACAATAGAATACAATAGATTTATTCCGTTAGCCCCTAAACCTATTGTAGTTTAGGGGCTATTCCTTTGATCTTTTAAAGAACAAATAGCCCATAAACCCAAAATGTTAGTACATCCGTGCATCCATCACGTGTGTCCGTGTGTCCGTCCGTCCGTCCGTCCGTCCGTCCGAAATTTGCGTTAAAGTTTTTAAATACCTTATATCTCTGCAGTCCTAGGTCACATTGACTTGAAACTTCAAATGCTTATTAGTCATCATCCATATATTCATATTGTATCCCACTCATGCGGGCCCTGTGCCCAAGGTCAATGTCAAAAGTTTTCAGATACCTACTATCTCTGTAACTGTAAGTCGGATTTGCTTGAAACTTTGTATGCTTATTGGTCATCATCCATATAATCATTATATGTCCCACTCATGTGACCCCTGTGCCCGAAAGTCAAGGTTAAATGACTTAGAAGTTTGCGTTAAAGTTTCTGTCGAAATTTGCGTTAAAGTTTCTGTCGAAATTTGCGTTAACGTTTTCACATACCTACTATCTCTGTAACCGTAAGTCAGATTTTCTTGAAACTTTGTATGCTTATTGGGCATCATCCATATATTCATTCCATGTCCCACTCATGCGGCCACAAGGTCAAGGCCAAATGACTTAGAAGTTTTGCTTTATTATAAAATCTGCGTTAAAGTTTTTACATACCGTATATCTCCACAATTGTTACTCCAATTTACTTCCAACTTCCAATACTTCCTTTTCATCACCCATATTTTCATTACATAGCCTTCCCATGTGGTCCAAATGCCCAATAGTGAGGGATGTTGGGGCATTACATGGGAGGTTTCATTCACATTCTTCCAAAAGCACCAATTTTGGCACAGACGTCGCCCATACCATACTGTTTTGATTTTTGATGGGCGCCAAGACGGGCGCCACTTGGGGCCGCCATATTTGCGAAATCCAATATGGCCGCCACTCGGATTAGAAATCAATCGTAGGTAAAAACGAAAAGGGCTAGAACCATGAGTAATACCTCTAAATATGGGTATTCGGGCTCGTAGATTCTGATGCTGGTCTTATTTCGACGATTTGAGGTCAAATTCGTCACTGAAGGTCATCTTCAAGGTCACATTATGGTTGAAGTTTGAGTTTTAGAGGTTTCACATAACAAATTCCCGAACATTTAAATGACCATTTCCAATTATTAATATTAGCTTTATTTCGCACTGGTTTGAGATCTTCTTCACATACACCATTTGTTAAACAGATGTAAACCACATTTCAATCAATCAATAATCACATGATTTCCTAACATCCCAAATAAAATAAAACCGCACGTAATTCTGAGAGGCCGAAAATGCGTGAACAACGCTGTCGTTTTTATTCAGATACTGAGTAGTGCAGTTAGTTAATCAATATTAGCAACTGCATAAAATTTGCTTGCAAAATTGATGTATGCATATCGCGAATCGTGAAAATTATGAATTGGGGTCTTTGTTGTCTTTGTCAATCGGACAAAACTCAAGAAGCCTTGCAAACTCCCAAGGAGGAGGGACTTGTATCACTTGAGAGAGATCTCAACGACTTCAATGCTATTAATTCTAATACTCTTCCTTCTGGCATTAGCGTCATCATTAGTCAGTTGAATGATGGTCTAGGTATTGCAGCAACACTTAAATCACACAATGCTCAGTATCACAAAACATGCAGGAGGTATTGTAGTAGTTCTCGTGTTAAACGGGCAAGGGAGGTTATTGACAAATATACCGGCCCGCACAATATATCTAGTCCCAAAAAACTCAGATCATCTGGAGAAGTTCACCCTCCGGCCAGTAGCAAGTACTGTGTAATTTGTGAGGGTGAGGACCAGATCAACCTTCATAAAGTATTAACCGATGCCGTAGATGCCAACTTGAAGACTTGGGCGAAGACCACGAAAAACTTTAATTTAATTGGCAGACTGGTTGCAGTAGCGTCTGATGCGCATGCTGCTGATGTATGTTACCACCATCAGTGTTATGTACGTTTGCGCGACTTCGCTCGCGCTGTCGAGCGACGGGACTCGGCTGGACCCTCAACTCCGCCCTTTGACCCCCTCATATGTGCTCAAATTATTGCTCTAATCGAACATTCGGACACCACTATATTTAAGCTTTTGGAGCTTCGCAAGATGTATCAAAAGCTTATGAGTGATCATGGTCGCCCATGCAGAGATAAAAAAGAGCCACACTCATCTCGATTTAAAGAGCACCTGCTCGATGCCCTACCGGAATGGGTAGAGGTGGCCGATGAGCTGGCAAAGACATATGTGTCTCAAATTGGTCAAGAGGACGCGCTTACGTTCATGCGGACTGCCGTGATGATGCACAAATTTTACCTACAGAGCCAGGACCCTTTCGGCGGCTCATTCTCCCCCAACTGCCTGATGGAACCAGTAAACGAGGAGATGCGGAGTTTCTTTAACGTAGTGCTCCGGGGCCCATCACCTCTTCATGGGCGTGAACAGAGCGGTGGCAATGCCAATTTGAATGCGAGGGAGAAGATCGCATGCAATATCTCACAACTTCTCATCTACAATACCAGTAAGGGTACGCACCATGCAGTAAAGACGGATGCAGTGCGACACAACAAGGAAAGAGAAACCCCATTTCCGCTGTATCACGGCCTCAAGCTACACGGTCACGGACGGAGTAAAACACAGATTGAAATTGACAATGAACAGGGTATATCGGTATCGTACAGTCGTGTCATGGAAGTAAAGCGATGTCTTGCGCGGGCGGTGTGTGCTCGCCATACTCAGGATGGCGTTGTAATACCCACCAATAGTCGTCTCAAGGTCTTCACCACACACGATGTGGATAATATAGATAGCAAGGCTCAGGGCAACTTCTCACTTGATGAGTTCCATGGATATGTATTGAGCGTGACGAACCATCTTTCGCACGAGAACCACGGAATAAAGCGGCCACCAATCACAATTAACCCCTCCGATACGTCCATTGCGAAGCTTCCAGACTCTTACGTGATCCAGACCCCAGTCGAACTCTCTAAAACTGATGTATTTGCACCCAGACTTGGCGACAGCGAAGCCAGACCACCCCATGATATGCGCGGTGCCATTGTCAAGGACGTGACGTGGTTGGAGCACGTCACCAGGTTGCTCGAGGAAGGTGAGCTTTCAGAGGGGGACGTAATCACCTGGTCGGGGTACAACTCGTTGCTTGCGAGCGACGAGTCGGTGAAGCCTCTTGCTGAGATCGGCATCTATCCCCTCTTCCCAGACAAGGCCGCGTCCGCTTCTTCAATGAAGCACGCGATGGAGCTGACGATGCAGGCCACCGAGTTCCTCAACCCTGGCCAAATCAGCGTTCTCGGTGCAGATCAGCCACTGTATTCGATCATCAAACTCATTCAATGGCAATACCCAGCCACATTTGGAGAAGACAAGCTGGTTATTATGATGGGTGGGCTGCACATTGAAGATAAGATGCATCATGAAGATAGGCAAACTGCTGCGCGACTCGGGGTGGGCCACCGTGCTTTCTCAGGCGGAAGTCCTGACATCCGGTCGCGCACAGGGTGCGCTCAATAAGCATCACATCAAGCGCACACGATATGCCCATCAAGTATCTCTCATGTCTCTGTACCTGCTCAAGCAGAAAGCATACTCAGAGTATTGCAAGAATATAATGGGCCCGGCTGAATCATTCGATATGTGGAATCGACGTTCCCAAACTGTACCCCAGTTCAAGTTCTGGTCAACCATAATTGAGTTGGAGCTGCTAATGGCTCGGTTTGTGCGGTCACTGAGGGAAGGAGACTTCGCACTGTATGTGCAATCATGTGACAAACTCTGCGGCTGGTTTCATGCACTGGACCACACAAACTACGCCCGTTGGCTGCCGGTACACGTACGTGACATGCATGGTCGGTCTTACAGATAAACGTCCTGAAGTATATGCGGAGTTCATGAAGGGAAACTTTGTTGTGCAAAAATCTGCTAAAAAGTTCAGCCTCATTGCCAAGGACCAAGCCCATGAACAATCCAATAAAAGCCTCCAAGCGCACGGTGGAGCGGTTGGACTCTATGAGAACCCAGAGGCTCTTACACTATTCATGTTGGCCGGACCTGTATGCGCGCAGGTGGTTGAGGAATTCGAGGCCGTACACGAACCACCATCGTCATCCACCGCTCATCACGAGGAAGGACACAGCTTGCAAGTCAAGTTTAGAAAGGATGTACTTTCGTTTGTCGAGGTGGTAAATCAGCGTGGTAATCCTTTCCTTGTTACAAACCAGGAGCTTGTAGCACTCGATACACACTGTCATGGAAGAGGCCGTCGCTACATCGCTGTCTCAAATTCGTGAAGCTGGCCAAACCATTCACGCAGCATGTCATGGAAAGACTGGTACACGTTTCTGTATCAGTATCTGATACAATCAAGCGGAACAACATACTAACCTTTGCCAATCGATCTGACCCCAAGAAAAAAGGCACGAAGGACGTACAGTGGCAGAACATGACCTTAGTCACACAACTTTACCTGTCACTCCAGTCGCGTCCTGATGCCGACATGACGGAGTTCTTTCGGTTTGAAAATCAGAGAGAGCCACCGAGCCTCGCTGATCGAGGGTCGCTGCTCTTTGGAACAAAGCCAGACATTCTGCAATGCCTCAATGCACCCACTGGCCGCGCAGCTGCTGCCAAACACGCCACGCTCGTGGTTTTAGATATGGCGGCAGTAATCCACATGGTGCGCCCGACTACGGCAAAGACATTCCGCGAGTACGTGATGCTACACATAGTACCATTTCTGGAGGCACAAATGAAGAGTGGTACCCAACGCATCGATGCTATTTGGGATAATTACCCCGCGGAAAATAATCTCTAAGCTCTTACACAGCAACGGCGCGGTAATGGCCCACGAACAAGAGTTGGCGATGGAAGCACTCAGGTACCAAAGCGTGAATGGAACAGTGGCTTCCTAAAGAACGAGGAGAACAAAAAGGAACTGTTCTCATTCATCAGTACTCAGATCTCCAAGACTGACATGGGCGAAAAGCTGCTCCTAAGTACTCACTTCAAGACCGTGCTCGCCAACAGACCTATTGACCTTGCATCACTTCAGCCGTGCAACCATTCCGAGGCGGACACTAGGATCCTCCTGCATTTAGCACATGCCGCAGAGCAGGGACATACAACAGCATATGTTCGTACAGTGGACAGTGATGTCATGGTTTTGGCAGTCCGATTTTTCGAGACACTTTGCCTGTCAGAGCTCTGGGTGGGTTTCGGTAGCGGAAGAAATTATTGTGACATTCCAGTCCATTCCATATGCTCCAATCTCGGTCCGTCAAAGTTCTTGGCACTGCCCCTCTTCCACAGTCTGACCGGATGTGACACTGCATCACAGTTTCTTGGATGTGGCAAGAAGACCGCTTGGACAGCCTGGTCAAACATACCTGAACTGACTGACACATTAGTGGCTCTAACGCATGACCCTAACATGTTCAGTATCGAGTCATTGCACATGCAGCGTATCGAACGCTTCGTCGTACTCATGTACAGCAAAGGGTGTGTTGCAGCCGGTGTAAACGAGGCCAGGCATCGCCTCTTCAGAACAGGAAGTAGATCACTGGAAAATATTCCGCCTACCCAAGACGCGCTGTTCCAGCATGTGAAGCGAGCACTTCTACAAGCGAGTTTCTACTGGAGTCAGGCCATTTCGGTCCAACAGGAAATCCCTGACTTCAGTGAGTGGGGTTGGCACAAAGATGGCACCAGTACTTGGCAGCCCCTATGGACTACTCTCAGCGATGCTTCAGTAGCATGTGCCATTCTCTTACACTGCGGCTGCGTCAAGTCATGCACAGTACGGTACAAGTGCAACCGTGCTGGTGTCCGATGCACAGTCCTCTGCAAATGCGAAGGGGGGTGCGTAAATAACAAGAATGTTGATGAGGTGATGCAGTAGTAAGGACGCCAGAACGTATAGGTAGCGAATTAAGAATTATTGGTAACCATGACCTCAAATAGTCAAAAGTATATCAGAATATGATTATCCGATGCCACAAACCCCTAAAAAGCGATATTATTTGTGACAATTGACCTCTGGCTGACCTCAGGTTCGGGCGACCTCTGCCGTGACCCTGGTTTGTCATATTGCATCCAATCGTCAAATTAGGTCAGAGTCATGTTTCTCAACCCCGGAAACCAATACAATGATATACTGTTCGTACATATTGATTAACACTTAATAAATATGACTAATTTGACTCAAAATTACCTTTATCGTGCCTTAAAATATGACAATGACCTCAAATTCTCTAAATAACATTATAATTGGATTCCCTGAACCCCAAAACCCATAAAAAGTATTATTATTTATGAATATAGCACTTTTTGTTGTTTTACTACGACTGATTTCTTACCCGACTGGCGGCCATATTAGATCTCGCCAAAATGGCGGCCCCAGGGGTTGTTCGTCTTGGCGCCCGTCGGAAATCGAAATAGTATGGTATAGACGACATCTTGGCTAAATTTGGTGTTTTTGGAATAATCTGAACCAAATATCCCTAACAGCCCTAACTACAAGGTCAAGCTCAAATGACAAATTTGTGTTAAAGTTTTTACATACCTTATATCTACACAACACTTACTCCGATTTGCTTCAAACTTCAAATAATTCTTTATTATCATCCATATTTGCATTCTATAGCCCAAGCATGCGCTCCACATTCCCAAGATCAAGGTCAAATGACTTTAAAATTTGTGTTAAAGCTTTTACATACGTTATATCTCCACAACCCTTAATTCAAACTTCAAATAAATACACTCTGAGACCATCAAATGCCTCGGCGGGCTCGACATGCGGGCTGCGGCCATCTGGTTTAAAGCTTACGTTAAAGTTTTTAAAATTGCTATATCTCTGTGATTGCTTGGGATATCAACTTGAAACTTCATATACACATTGATCGCCATCCATATTTCCATTGCATACCCTACCCATGCTGTCCAGGAGCACCAGGTCAAATGACTTAGAATATTTTTTTTAAAGCTTACGTTAATGTTGTTCAAATTGCTATATCTCTTGTGACCGCTTGCAATATCAACTTGAAACATATACACATTGATTACCTTTTATTGTGATTAATAAGCATACTACACCAACACCCAGGGTGAAGCACTTTGAATTTCAATCCAGGCGTCATCAGGGAGCATTTGTCGGATCTACCGACCATCTAGTTCTAAAATGCTACCAAACCATGTTTTATTGACAAAATAAACAAAATATGAAACAACAGAAGACGACAATGTTTGGTTCCCACATTCTAAGAGTTAATGATAGTTCCGTATCTGTGCTACTGAATGGCAGCCAGTGTAGACCCTGATAAGCTGTTCTCAGCCAGCAGATCAATTGTTACAATATACCATCATTTGCTTGTTGATTAAATGTGTTCGTTTCAAAAAATCATGTTTTTCATCATATTTGTTTAATGTGCTCATTCAAAATGTTGTAAAGATCAAATTATTTTGTGTTTTTTTTTACGAGATTGTAGTAATAATTTTTTTGTTTTCATCATGCACCACATTGTTGATTTATTGTCTCGCCCGCGAAAGCGGAAAGCGAGACATAAGTTTTGCTTTTCCGGAGTCGGCCGTGGCGGCATCGGCGTCATTGGCGGCGGCGGCGGCGTCATCATTCAATGTTAAGTTATCGTGTTACGGTCATTACTTCAACACCTTATCAGCTACAGTCATCAAACTGTATACATACCTTTACTATGATATGTACATGAATATAGGACTATTCTCGGGGCCCCAAGGTCAAGGCCCCAGGGTCAAGGCGGAACAAGGCGAGACATTTTATTCCGCGGAATTCTTGTTTTTTGCAATTTATATCCCACATATTGGCTACATTGCACCAGCTCACCCAGAGATTATGAGTGACTCACCACAACAAAAAGGGGCTTAATATTTTTCTGCAATTGATAACACTCTCATCTCGGACTTAGCATGTGAAGTAAACTTGAAATTGAGCTTGAGATTTGAGCAGATGCTCAGACATCTCTACTTCTCATTGTCCAATCATAATTTCTCTACAATTGTTTTTAGCATATTCCCATCCAGGCGAATGAGATAATTCAAGCTTTTAACATGCTCAAATATTTATTCCTGATTCAGTAATACTTCCTCATCAATCACTCGATATATGGTGTAACAATATTCTCAACTTAGATTTTATAGCCAATAAATGGATGGCTTGTGGCCGAGAGGTTAGAACACTGGGGTCGTTTCACTAAACGTTGTGAGACTAAAATGTTTGTAAGTGCAAATTTAGGAAATTTAAGTGGAAATTCTAATTGATGGATTTACATTTATTGAGCATAGGCTGCATATGCAGCCTATGCTCAATAAATGTAAATCCAATAATTGTTTGCAAGAAAACATTGTTAATGTGAAATTGACAGACTATCATAATGTTCCACTTACGAACATTTTAGTCGTATGAAGTTTACTGAAACGGCCTCCAGGACTTAAATACCAGACAGAGGTTGTGGCTTCAAACCTTATCTGAGATACCAAAAATACTTTCATAGTATTTCCATCCCACTGGTCGTTTGGATGAGACTTGAAACCGAGGTCCCGTCCGGTCCTTAAATGACCATAGCTGTTGCTGGGATGTTAAACCCATTAATTTTTATAGTACGCTTTCCGCAATAATATGATATGTTGAACAATTCTGCAAAAACCAGGGGACCGTTTCACTAAACTTCGTAAGACTAAAATGTTCGTAAGTGCAAATTTAGGATCATCTGGAAAGTTCAATTGATGGATTTACATTTATTGAGCGAGCATAGGCTGCATATGTAAATCCAATAATTGTTTAGGTACACAAAAAAATTGCTAATGTGAAATTTACAGACAATCATAATTTTGCACTTACGAACATTTTAGTCGTACAAAGTTTAGTGACGAAAGTTTAGTGAAACGGGCCCCAGGAACCAGTGGGTTCCTGGTTTTTAGCCAGGTTTTTTGAAAAAAAATCCAGGCTATTGGATTGGCGAAAGCCGGGCGGGCGGGCGGCGGCGGGCGGTCCATTTCTTTGTTACTGTACCACCTAGGACCACCAAACTTTCACAGCTTCATAATCAAAGGGTGCCCACCACATATCACTATCCAACATGTTACTTTTTTTTTAACTTGACCCATTTTTTCCGCGTAGTCGACTTAGCCATTTTCAATGTTAAGTTTTCGCGTTTACAATGTTAAGTTTTCGTGTTTAAGTCCATTTCTTTGGTACTGTACCACCTATGACCACCAAACTTTCACAGCTTCATAATCAAGGGGTACCCACCACATATCACTATCCAACATGTTACTTTTTTTTTTAACTTCACCCATTTTTTCCGCGCAGTCGACTTAGCCATTTTCAATGTTAAGTTTTCGCGTTTACAATGTTAAGTTTTCGTGTTTAAGTCCATTTCTTTGGTACTGTACCACCTAGGACCACCAAACTTTCACAGCTTCATAACCAAGGGGTGCCTACCACATACAACTATCCAACATGTGACCATTTTTTTACCTTCACCTATTATTTCTACGTAATTGACTTAGCCATTTTCAACGTTAACTTTTTAACGTACGTCTGGTTAAAGTTTTTTGGTTTTAAAACTTTTTCGTTATACTATATCTCTGCAACTGCTTCGCCCATTACCTTGAAACTTCACATGGGTGTTTATCATCATCCATATTTCATTCTAACCCCCAACCGTGCGGCCCCTGTGCCCAATGTCAAGGTCAAATTACTTTGAATTTATTTGTTAAAGTTTTTTCGTGTACTATATCTCTGCAACTGCTTCACCCAATACCTTGATACTTCACATGGGTGTTTATCATCATTGTTGCACCTGCTTGCGGAAAGCGCGATCCTGTGCCCAATGTCAAGGTCAAATTACTTTGAATTTTTTAATTTTTTTGTTAAAGTTTTTTCGTGTTCTATATCTCTGCAACTGCTTCACCCAATACCTTGATACTTCACATGGGTGTTTATCATCATTGTCGCACCTGCTTGCGGAAAGCGCGATCCTGTGCCCAATGTCAAGGTCAAATTACTTTGAATTTTTTTGTTTAAGTTTTTTCGTGTACTATATCTCTGCAACTGCTTTACCCAATACCTTGATACTTCACATGGGTGTTTATCATCATTGTCGCACCTGCTTGCGGAAAGCGCGATCCTGTGCCCAATGTCAAGGTCAAATTACTTTGAATTTTTTTGTTAAAGTTTTTTTGTGTACTATATCTCTGCAACTGCTTCACCCACTACCTTGATACTTCACATGGGTGTTTATCATCATTGTCGCACCTGCTTGCTGAAAGCGCGATCCTGTGCCCAATGTCAAGGTCAAATTACTTTGAATTTTTTTGTTAAAGTTTTTTCGTGTACTATATCTCTGCAACTGCTTCACCCAATACCTTGATACTTCACATGGGTGTTTATCATCATTGTCGCACCTGCTTGCGGAAAGCGCGATCCTGTGCCCTATGTCAAGTTCAAATTACTTTGAATTTTTTTGTTAAAGTTTTTTCGTGTACTATATCTCTGCAACTGCTTCACCCAATACCTTGATACTTCACATGGGTGTTATCATCATTGTCACACCTGCTTGCGGAAAGCGCGATATCGTCGGCATTTTGGCATACGTCCGTCCGTTCGTCTGTGTTTCTGTTTTTCCATCTACTATATCTATTTTTTTAGTGTCCATGCCTCGCCCCAAGGCGCGACATGCAGGCCACGGCCATCTAGTCTACAAAAAGTGGGTATAATTATGTTATCCAAGTGTCTATGCTTGGAAAAAACCTGGCCTTCGTGGCTTTGCCTCGTTTCTTGTCTCAGTATTGTTCTCATTTTTATAGCCAATAAGAAACTTGATTTTGAGCCCGAGTTTCGAGTACATGCTTGTATGTCCGCGCAGGTGTTCCTGGCAATGAGCAGTATCCACGAGATGTTGTCGACGGAACTGTCTCGTCTCGGCATACTGACGGTCGACCCAGTCAAATTCACGTCGTGGGGGCAAACCACCACCAAGAAGGAGCGAATCATGCTGCCCGGTAAATAACATACAGTGAAACCCGTCTAACCTGGACACCGAGAAAACACATGTGATCTTATTTTTGATGAGATTCTCGGTCATTTATCTCGGGTTATAATGTCTGTTCGCGATCGCATATCACATAACTATGGCTTAGAATGATCAAATGCCTGATTTACAGTGAAACGTCTCTAAGCCGGACACCCTTGGGACCTCCCAGGGTGTCCAGTTTAGAGAGGGTTCACTGTACATAGAGAATATTTGTTAAATGTGGCCGTGACTGGAGAATTGGGGCTTATTATCCCCTCGCCGATATGCGAGGGGATATTGTGTGTTATAGTCCATGTATGTATGTATGTATGTATGTACGTACGTGCATACGTACGTTAGTAACATCTTTAATTTTTCAATAACTTATGAACTTCTTCACTGATTTTGATAATATTTGCTAACAATGTGTGTCTATGAATGGTGCTTTGTTTTGCATACAACACACGTCTGACGGATCAAGGTCAAGGTCACTGAGGACTTGTTTGTAAGGCAAAAATGTTAAAAGTTTGTTTTGTTGTTTTTTTACTATCAAAACTGCCAGCAATAGGATTGACTTTATAGTGATAATGATGCCCTTGTTGATTGATTAATTGACTTGGTTAGTTTGTTAGTATTGGGTTGATCTGGGTTTCACCCTTACAGCCCTACCTACATATGTGACATTGATAGTTCAGTCTTTCTGGGGGTAATCCAATAATCAGATAAAGAGTTAAAAGATCTTTAAATGCTGACATTTTTACGAGCCGGCTCACCTGGATCTACAGTGTTTGCAAATGATGGTTTTATGGTCTGTCTGGTTGAAAGGGTTAGTTTAGAGATGGGTCCAGTAAATGACAGTGTCTGCCTGGTTGTTTAGCGCTTAACCCATTAAATACAGGATATAATTATAGTTGTAAGAAACTTTATAGGGGTAAATAATCCTATTTTCATTATTTCTTCTCGAAAGTATATATTTCGACGAGACGGTTCAAATGAGTGGTAACAACATATACCTTTATGGAGAAATAAACAGACAATGAGATTTTTTCAACAAAAATTATCGTATCCTTAGACTGAAATGGGTTAAAAGGCGGGAACCGATAATGTTGTCTACTGTTGTTTCATATTTTGTATTTTCTCTCAGTAAAAACATGGTTTGACAGCACTTTAGAATCAAAATGATTCTAAAGTGCTGTCAAAGCATGTTTTTCATGCGTATAATGGCAAATAAAACAAACAGCAGACAACAAATTGTAAGGGTTAAAACTCGTTTTCACAGATCCTGATTTTCTCATATATACTGGTATTCTGTAACCAACATGAAAGGTTATTCACAATTGGGTCTTTGATATTGATTTTTGCTGCGTATCACTTACAGAAATAAAGTGGTTTATTGTTGTTGATTTTTTAATATCAGCAAAAAAAACAGATGCGTTAATTTAAATATTGATACAAAAATTGCGAAACAAGACACTGTCCTAGATTGTATCTCGGTATTTGGTATAAACATATTTTTATTTACTGCATTCACATACAAACATGTACATAGGTAGTAGTTTGGATTGGATTGAAACCTTATAAAAACTTATTGAAATCCTCTACAAGTTGCTCTTCAGGTTCCATACGACGTACGTCCGTCCGTGTACATGTACATTTACGTTGAAAAGTTTGTAAAAGTTCTCCATCATGTAATATTTTCAATATTACTCGAAGGTTTGCTTTAATATTTGGAAAGTTCATTCACGTGAACATGTGTGATGCATTCGCACCACAAATGACATGACCTTGACCTTTGTGACCTTCAAAATGGTGCTGAAACACTTAGCCATTTTTTTACATCAAAAAGTTTGTAAGACTTTCTCAAATGACTTTGAAATTTGTGTAAATTGAAAGTTTTATATTGTTTACACACAATCTCTAGTTAGAGTCCAGTATACCGTGGGGGCATATCCATGTTTTACACACAATCTCTAGTTAGAGTCTAGTATACCGTGGAGGCATATCCATGTTTTACAAATGTTATGTCAAGTTTTTCTCTAAAAATTGTGAAATAATTGTGATATATTTTTTATATTTAATATTAAATTTTGGCAAAATATAAGAATGAGCCTTCTTTTTATTTCGTGAAATTTAGTCAAATATTGATTTTATTACGAAAATTTGATATGTTTACTTGATTCTTCAATTTAATATAGGGGATAAGGAGGTGCTGGAGCTGGGGGATTTTGGAAATTAACTACGAAACCTGGCTAGATAGCTTGGAAATGATCTAACTAAGAAAACAAGTTAGATTTTGAAAATCGGTCCACAATTTCTGAAATTAGAAAAGTTTCCCCATGTTAAATCCCCATATGATGTATATGGGGATTTAACATGGGGAAATTTGTTTTTCGTAATAAAATCAATTTTGTATCAAATTTCACAAAATAAAAAGAATGCTCTTTCTTAAATTTTGATAAAATTTAATATTATAAAAAAAGAATATTGTTTTTGCATTGTTTATAGCCGTAAGATTTGGGCAGATATTGTGAAACAGACAGTAGTGGCCGTGCGTTTAGGTAATATTCACTGTTATTGGAACTACTTACTGTCAAATAATGACCACCTGGGACCAAATGATCTGGTGTAGCTAGGGTGCTTAGCGCCAGATCAGGACACTGTCATTCAGTGCTACTGTAATTTCTTTTCATATTCACAATTTAGGTTACTGATGCTTTCTGTAGATACACAGATTTCTTTTACTGATTATTCTGTGCTGTCTTCTGTAGTGCACTTACAGTCTTCCTAACCACATGACCCCCACCCCACACCAACCCCATATGGGTGTATTCCAATTTGATGTTCAAGGGACGTAAATATTAATCAGTCCTCATGTCCTGACCGTATGTGTCTGAGTAGAGAAATGGGGCTTATAGGATTTAAGGCCAGTATGGATTCAGATCAAAGAATCATTATGATGGGAGTTTCATTGACTGAATTGCGAGCAGTGCAGACCGTGATCGGACTACTTGAAAGTGCAGGTTAGTCCGGATCTTCATTGGATGTATTTGCCATAAGCCCATTTCTCCAGTCACAGACTTATAAATATTATTTTCAGATTTCATCCTTGACCCTGAAGATGCCGACCCGATGTCTCCATGGCAACCACTCCTGGTTGAAGGTCACACGTTCCCACACCACATTCTGCGGACGTGGTACGGCCAATTTGATATCCCGATAGACACGACGAGTCTGGAGGACATGTATAAAACCCTCAGCCTGCTGCATGCCGGGCGCCAGGCGCAGGTCGACATACAGCAGGTAACCATCACCTCTCGCCTTCAGTATCTGACCTCGAAAAAGGACAGTCAAGCCAAGTTTGGGATGTAATTGTCATTTTCACTTAATTTACTGTGGCACGAGAGGGAACTGTTTGAACCCCAAGGCCGTAGGCCGTGGGTTCAAACAGTTCCCGATTGCCACGGAAAATGTCTACCAACAGCTGGACATGTTCGAACGTTATTGTTGCATTTCCGTCGGAAATATCGTGTAATTTGAGCATATCTGCAGATACCTTCGGCACTTTGATAACCCGTTTCATTCAAACAGCTCATTTACGTATACATATTCAGTGCACGTCGTGTGATGCAGCCGCATCAATTTCAAAATTTCAGTGCGACGGTTGTAAACTGGTCTGGTGACGTAATGGCGCGTTCTGGTAACGTCATGAGACACATGGGTGGGTGGCAGGTGGGAGAATGTGATAGGTAATTTAACTATCGGGGTTCATCCTTACTGGAATTCTGATTGGAGACCTGATTTGGCCCTCACATACGTCTTTGGCATTTTGTATGTGACAGTTGAATCTGGTTATACCCCTTAAGTGAGTATTACTATTATTCGTAATCCTATTTTAGGGGAAGGGGCCAAGTGACTTTGGTGCGGTATGGACCTGGCACCAGGTCAGATTATTCTAATTTCAGGGCTGAAAATATTTTTTCTCGATGTAAATATTCCTTTCTGATTTTGGGATTTTCCCCCCAACGCAGCAGGTTAAAACGGGATCGAACCCGTTTGCCCGGCCTTACATGACCATAGTTGTTGATAGGCCGTTAAACACCAATAAACAAACAAACAAACATGAGACACATGCAGTACGTAGGTGTTGGCTCGGTCGCGGGATGAGCATTGACTACAGCCATGGTCAAGCAGCACATAACAGGAATGGACTGTGATATGCTAATTTTCCAACCAATCCAATCGTCACAAAATGACTTTCAGATTAGTCCATTCATGAAAAGGGGGTGTTTTTGTTCTAAAAAATAGAGAAAATACGAGCCGGCTCATCTGGATCTGCACTGTTTGCAATCCTCGCTGTAGCTGGCTTTCGGGTTAAAATGGTTAAATTACAACTGCAATGTAGGCGTCCAGAATAGCGGGAGCATATGCTAGAAACTGTGACACTTTGCAGAATGTTTTCTTTCCTGCCGTTTGTTTCTGACCTTGAAAATGGTTGGAGACTGCCAAGTTTTAAGAGAATTGAATGGGTCAGTGGAATAAGGGGGCTAACTTCCACATGGAGTTAGCTCCCCTTGTTTCACCGACCCGTTATTATCAGATCCTTATAGTTAAAGTGAGGCCATCATGTTAACCCTTACTACACTGAATTAAATTTTGTCGTCTGCTGGAAATGTTTTATTTTAAATTTTTCTCAATAAAAACCTGTTTTGGCAGCACATGACAATCGTCTCCACTAGAGACGATTCTCATGTGCTGTCAAAACAGTTTTTTTGTTAAGAATTCGTCTCCCGCGTAGTGAGGATTATGTTTTACTGAGTAATGGTGCTGGAAGATCAATACCTACAATTGTTGCAAATGTCGTAAGGTGGTCGGAGATGCGAATCTTCCTCTTTTTAGAGGATTTACTCTTTTACTAAAATTTTCATGGAAAAATGTTCAAACTGCTTGAAAATGATAAAATCTTGGATGTGGTAGGGGTGGTATCCTCTGAAATATGTTGTCATTTTCTGGTCACATGATTTGTCACACTGCTTCCACTTGATGGGAGAGTGTCATGTGACATCATTTAACCAATGAAACATCAGCATCAGTACTTTTCGAACCCGGGATTGACTGTGTTGGTGCCAGTGTTTGACACAACAACTAACTTCACTGCAGGTGCTGATCCACATCTGTATGGATGTGACGCTGTGTGTGCTGTCCCTGATGATGTCCGAGACACCCACCGCGATGTCCCACCTCCTCCAGGCGGTGGGAGGGCTGCACGAGGTCGGCCGGCTAGACGTCCTACAGGGGCTCCTACAGCTCTTCCTGCCACAAGGTCGATATACACGGTGGTGACTGTAGAAATCGGAATTGTAGCACGTCTTGTAATCTGATAAGGATCTGTACAGCCTGTTTGACACATAACAGTGTTGGCACTAAACAGACTGTCCCTATGCACAAACTGGTCTGGGTCTATGCTGGTAGCAAATGGTGTAAGTCTCATTTCGCTCGTCACTAGTCGATTTCATCAATATTGCAAAGTATACTTATCTAGCAAAGTATACTTTGAGGGAGAAATTTTCAATTTAAGGATAAATTTATTAATTTTTATTATACTGAATTTATTACATTATCACAGCCATTTTGGCTGTGATAATGTAATAAAATCAGTATAATAATTCTGCAAACTTTTAATCATCAAATTATGCAGTCGTTAGTTCTATATGAAATAATGCATTTTGGAAAAATAAATAATTACTCCCTCAAAGTATACTTTGCTAGACAAGTATACTTTGCAATGTTGGCTACTGGGTCTATTCTGGTAGCAAATGGTGTAAGTCTCATTTCTCGAGTTGCAAGCACATACGTGTAGGGAATACCTGGATCTTTTGTCTTGATATCATGTTTATGAGTACAAGTAAGAAACGCGTAGGAATTTTGAGATTCCAAGCTGAGCACTAGACTAGTTTTTGTCGAGCCTGCTTGCGGAAAGCAAGACATAGTGATCACAATGACGTCTGTCCGTCCGTCCGTCCGTCCGGGCACACATTAGGGTACTTATGTGGCTAGCCCCACAGGGTTATGGACTTAGTAAAGGATAGGGTTGGTTACAATTAGCCACCTAAAAAATCCTTTTATCCTTTTATGTGGCTAAAAATCGTTTTATGTGGCTAATATTTAACATGTGATAAGCCACATAAGTATCCATTTGTAAGAACGTCCGTCCGTCCGTCCGTCCGTCCGCACGTCCATTCCGTCTGTCCGTCCGGGCACACATTAGGGTACTTATGTGGCTAGCCCCACAGGGTTATGGACTTGTTAAAGGATAGGGTTGGTTACAATTAGCCACCTAAAAAATCCTTTTATGTGGCTAAAAATCGTTTTATGTGGCTAATATTTAACATGTGATAAGCCACATAAGTATCCATTTGTAAGAACGTCCGTCCGTCCGGGCAGACATTCAGGTACTTATGTGGCTAGCCCCACAGGGTTATGGACTTGTTAAAGGATAGGGTTGGTTACAATTAGCCACCTAAGATATCGTTTTATGTGGCTAAAAGTGGTTTTATGTGGCTAATATTTAACATGCGATAAGCCACATAGTTACCTGAAAGTAAAGAAACGTCCCTTCCGTCCGTAACCGAACGTCCGTCCGTCCGTCCGTCCGTCCGTCCGTCCGTCCGCACGTCCATTCCGTCTGTCTGTCCGGGCACACATTAGGGTACTTATGTGGCTAGCCCCACAGGGTTATGGACTTGTTAAAGGATAGGGTTGGTTACAATTAGCCACCTAAAAAATCGTTTTATGTGGCTAAAAAACGTTTTATATGGCTAATATTTAACATGTGATAAGCCACATAAGTACCCTAATGTAAGAACGTCCGTCCGTCCGTCCGAAATCTGCATTAAAGTTTCTAAATACCTTATATCTCTGCAGTCCTAAGTCACATTGACTTGAAACTTCATATGCTTATTAGTCATCATCCATATATTCATGCTGTATCCCACTCATGCGGCACAGCAAGGTCAAGGTAAAATGACTTTGTCAAATTTGTGTTAAATTTTTGTCAAAATTTGCGTTAAAAGTTTTCAAATACCTACTATCTCTGTAACCGTAAGTCGGATTTGCTTGAAACTTTGTATGCTTATTGGGCACCATCCATATAATCATTCTGTGTCCCACTCATGCGGCCCCTGTGCCCCAAGGTCAAGGTCAAATGACTTAGAAGTTTGTATTAAAGTTTTTACATATCTTATATCTCCACAATTGTTACTCCAATTTACTTCCAACTTCCAATACTTTTCATCATCCATATTTTCATTCCATAGCCTGCCCATGTGGTCCACATGCCGAAGGTCAAGGTCAAATGACTTTGTGAAATTTGTGTTAAAGTTTTTACATACCTTATATCTCCACCACATACTTACTCCGATTTACTTCCAACATCCAATACTTCTTATTCATCATCCATATTTTCATTCCATAGCCTGCCCATGTGGTCCACATGCCGAAGGTCAAGGTCAAATTACTTTGTCAAATTTGTGTTCAAGTTTTTACATACCTTATATCTCCACAACACTTACTCTGACTTACTTCAAACTTCAAATAATTCTTTATTATCTTCCATATTTTCATTCTATAGCCCACCCATGTGACCCACATGCCTAAGATCAAGGTTCAAATGACTTTAAAATTTGCGTTAAAGCTTTACATGCCTTATATCTCCACAACCCTCAATTCAAACTTCAAATAAATACACTCTGAGACCATCAAATGCCTCGGCGGGCTCGACATGCGGGCCGTGGCCATCTGATTTATATATCAGTAGCCTATTTCTCACCAAAAGTGCAAAGTATACTTATCTTGTTAAGTATACTTTGAGGGAGATATCTTCAATATAAGGATACATTTATTAATTTTTATTATACTGAATTTATTACCTTATCACAGCCAAAATGGCTGTGATAATGTAATAAATTCAGTATAAATTCAGTATAATAATTCTGCAATAATTGTCGAGCCCGCTTGCGGAAAGCGAGACATAGTGATCACAATGACGTCCGTGCGTCTGTCTGTGCTTGCGTGCGTCCGTCCGAAATCTGCGTTAAAGGTTTTTAAATACCTTATATCTCTGCAGTACTAAGTCACATTGACTTGAAACTTCATATGCTTATTAGTCATCATCCATATATTCATGCTGTGTCCCACTCATGCGGCCCCTGTGCCCACGGTCAAATGCCTCGGCGGGCTCGACATGCGGGCCGCGGCCATCTGGTAATATATGCAGTCAGTTAGTTCTATATGAAATAATTCATTTCCGGAAAAATAAATGATTACTCCCTCAAAGTATACTTAGCTGGATAAGTATGCTTAGCAATTTTGGTGATATCGGCTGCAGGTAATACAATAATATGTTTGGGGTGGTTTACATGATAAAGAACACAGACTTGTCACTACACTTACATCATTTGGTAATATGTGAAATCATGTAACTAATGAAGAAGCATCAAGAGAAATATTTTGTTAAAGGTACATACCCGCTCAGTAGGCACAAACTGTTCTTTATATCAAGAGACATCATCGGAGACATTTTCTGGCAAAATAAACATTCATTCGCCATTACTCCACGTATTGATTGGCATTATTATACATTTTATATCCGGACGTAAATTTCCACACTGATATCAGGGGCGATAACCGTGTTTCCTTAAAATGTTAACGGACACTACTATTTATTATCTGTATTTATTTTTTGATGTGCAATGATCATACTTTACAATCTGTTGAATATATTATGTTTTCAGGTGACAGATTTAATTAGTATAAATAATTAAAAAATATCATGCCTCATTTGCATATGAAAATAGCCTGATTCCACCGTGTTAAATATTACTAAATGATTATATCTGTACAGGGCTCATACCAGTTATCCGGACAATCAGTTTATCGGACAAATGAAAATACCTGTTAATTAAGCGCATTCTTTTGATCCGATATTGCAACGAATACGTAAGTTATATATTTGCTTGCTGTTAAGCATATATCGCCATGGTAAACAATTTAGTAAAATTTGCTGAAAACATTCCCCAACTCTGTCCACAAGTTGTTTACAAACGTCAAACGTCACGCGGGGGGTGGGGTGGGGGGCACAATCGAGTGCGCCCATTACGTCATTGCCGAGCTGTTCTACAAATATGTTTTCCAAGAAGCGAAGGGTGACATATTTTTCTGCAGAACTACACAATGCTGTGTTTACACTGGTTTACAGGCGGTAAACTTATGATTTGAATGTGAGAATAGAAGTTATAAGACTAGTATATGTTTGTCCGGATAACTGATTGTGGATGTTAATTTTGGGGCAATCTAACGTCTGATGATCTGACCCAAGTTTAAGTGAGAAAGATGGCACATTTTGCTAAATAGTGTACATGCGCTGAGAAATCAAGAACCGACGATTGTTCTGTGAAAATTATATGTCCGTAGCTGCTATTTTAAGAAAAATGTTGTAAAAACACTGCCATTTTTGTCTGATAATCTGGCCCTGTATAGCGGGCACTCGTAATTTTTGGAACTGGTGGAATAGTGACGCAATTATACACTTATTTAATTCCTATAAGAACATTTTGTGCCTACTGAATGGGCATGTACCTTTAACTGTAATTGTCTGACATTGTATCAATGTCAATGCCTGATACAGTCATTTGTTTTTGATCAGCATGTATTCTGACAATGCACGTGATGAACACAATTCACAACTGCTGAGTTAGCATATTTATCATAGTACCATTTATTTTGCACTATTGGTGTCAAACATCAGGGGCCCGTTTCATTAAACTTTGTACGACTAAAATGTTCGTAAATACAAAATTACAATAGTCTGTAAATTTCCCATTTATAACAATGTTTTCTTGTAAACAATTATTGGATTTACATTTATTGAGCATAGGCTGCAAATGCAGCCTATGCTCAATAAAAGTAAATCCATCGATTGAAATTTCCAGACGATCCTAAATTTGCACTTACGAACATTTTAGTCGTACAACGTTTAGTGAAACAGGCCCCAGGCATATCGACTGTATATCCCACTGAAAGTCAAATTTCTTCCACATTAAGAAAGACCCATGCCCCTCCTTCAGTACAAACATTATAATTTATTTGTTCTAGCATGCTTGTTTGTAATCATTGTAAAATAAAAGTGTTTAACCATACGGACCATAAAACCAACTTCACAAACACTGTAGCTCCAGACAAGACCACTCATAATGAGCCGTCTTATCAGGATCTGCAATGTTTGTCAGTAGTGTTCATATTTTTTAACAAAATACGCCTGCGACAAAATAGTCTAAACATTAGGATGGAATAGTCAATGTCAGATAATCGAGGGTGAAACAGTTAATGAAATTTATGAAAATTGTTGCAAGATAATGCAGAAACCTACACTAGCTAATATAAATGTTTCAGGTCCCAAGTACATCCTGAAGCTGCAGCAAGAGGTGACAGCAATGCGAGTGATGATCAGTATGGACACCCACACACATGTGGATGGTGCGTCTAAGGTGCACGCGATCAAACGCTACCTCTCCGACTTCAAGGAAGAGGGCGCGGTCAACACGGCCAGCCTGCGATGTCGCGAACTTGATTGTCTACGCGCCTACCACTACATGACCATTCTTAACTTCCTCAAGGATAGGTGTAATACTGTGGAGGTTAGTGAGGTTAGGGATCGCAACACGGAAGAGGTTGGTGCAGAAAGTGGTGTTCTTAAAGTAGATTCGGAAGTCGTTAAAGTGGATGATACGGGAAATAATGGTTCGGCTGAGAAAACTGAAAGTGACAATGTAGGGCATTCTGGGAGCTTGGAGCCAGGTCATGTGACGTCGAATGGTAAGTGTGAGGATGATGAGGGGAAGTCTGTGAGTAATGAGACTGTGATATCTGATGGTAAATCCGGTGATGAAGACTTGCAGGGTCAGACTGAGCTGCAGAATGAGTCGGTGTCAAGTTCTACAGATGTGAGTCAGACAGCTGGGCAATTGGTGGACCAGTCTAATGTAGCTGCTGATCTTGCCACATGCTCAATAGGGAACAAGAACAATGGAGAATTGTGTGCACCTACGAATGAAGCAGGTGCTGAGAATTCAAACCAAACAATTGCTTTAGATGACACAGAAAAAGCAAGTACAGATCTGAACGAAAGGGTAAAAAGCGATACGCAGCCAAAAATAGAAACAAGTGATCAGACACTTTCTACTGTTAACAAGGCTAACGGCGAGCAGAACCATTCCAAGGAAACCATTACGATGCCAAATACAGCGCCGACAATCAACCTGAACCATTTCTCAATCACGATATCGAAACTGCTCCAGCTCTCGCAGGGTTTACTCTGGGACCTACAGGCGAAACGATATGCCCTGACAGAAACATTGGGCTACATTCACAAGGCTATATCTCAACTGTTGCTGTCCAAGAAACCTAAGGAATCTAGTGAGCGAGTTGCCATGGAAGCGAGTAGTATCCAAAGTGAGCAGTTACCGAGTTACAGTCCCCTTACACCAAACACTGAGGGCAACAGTGAGAAAAATGTGAACAATCGAAGTGAAAACACTAGTGCCTGCCCACCGGGTAACCCTAATCCATCCAATGAACATGCAGATGGTGCTGTTGCTATGGCAACTGGAGGAGCCGGTGAGAAACGAGGTGAAGCCGTGTCACCTGCGCACTCGGCTCCATGTGACCATGAACATGTGCACCAAGGTCACATCTGCCACAGTCTGCTGAGTCACCACTTCGATCACATGGTCCACCTACACACGGAACACTTAAGCGAGGTTTCCACGTCTCCCAGCGAAACCAAAGATGGTGGATCGGCATCGGATTTCAATTCTAGCCTGTTTGACATATGTGCCTCATGCGACATGTTACACAAATCGCGTAAGATCCTATGGGAGGATGAACCGCAGTTCCTCCATCGATACGACGCGGGCCTTAAAGACCTGACCAGTATTATCAACCCAGCCAAGTACATAAACGTTCCGGACGAATGGTACGGCATGCCGATGGATGAGAAGTATTTCCGGCCATACGTTACCATGGCGATATTGAAGGAGGAGCAGGAGTATGTGATGCATGAGTTGAAGAGAGGACCCGACAGTACACAGGTCAGTTGTAGACATGTTTGTCGCCTGCTATTTAATTTTCATTTTCCATTTTTACATGCCCATTTAAGGGGCGGGGGTGGCTGTGGGGCTGTGCACCTTGTAGCCATTCACAATAACTATGAACAATGCAAGCAATATCATTGTAATGGCCAAGTCATAACTAAGTCTCGATTTCCCAACAGTGAGATAGAACAACAAAAACGGGCCACTAAAAATAGTTTTAAGCTTTGTGCATCATGTAGACTGAATACTAAAGGATAATAGAACAATTAATTCAATTTGAGTCTACAATTTTATGAGTACATTCTCAGGGCCTGTATACAGTCAAACTTGCACAAGCGACCATGTGCATTAAGCCACTTTTGTCTTATGCAACCACTTTCAATTCCCCCGACCATTGTAACTGACAGCAAAGTTTGTTTGTATTAAACGACCATTAATTGACAGGATGTCACTTTCTCAAGGTGAAATCAGCCTCCAGGAAACAAATCCCCTGTCACTGTCAAAGTGTGAATGGTGCATTGTTATGATTATTGACATGAAACCTCGTTCTTTCCTTAGTGATTACTAAAGGAATTAACTCATTGTCGCTTAGCACATGGGACCAACAGGACTGGTCGCTTAGCACATGGGAAAACATGTGTACAGAATATGCACGCATTTTTATTTTACCCATTTCAATTTTCTTGACGCGTAACGATACTGGTATATACAGAACACTTTGTTAATAAATCATTATTCTATCAGCTGGTTTGGTTGTCAGTCAACGACTCGTAAAAATCACCAGGACGAAACACATCTGGTCCGAAGTGATCGCACTCGTATCGCAGTCACTACTGCCTATTTTCGATTTCAGCTGGGCGATTTTATTTCACAATAAATTCTTTCGTCTATTTCGATAAAGTAAAGCCCGAATAATTCAGAAAAGTGCACAGTAAACATTATCGGTAGTATTTTAATGTATTTATTTCTATGTTAATGTTAAATATTCGCGATTTCCTTATTCCGAATATCAAACCATATACATGTACTAGTAACCGGACATACCAGTACCCAGATTTTCATTTTGTTCTTCGTTTTTGTGTTAAGAGACCATTGTTCTAAGCGACCATTTTTGGTGTCTCGTTTGGGTGGTCGCTTAATGCAAGTTTGACTGTACTCTCGGTTTCACTATAATTCTAGCACAAAAATATTTACACAATTCCCTAACATTTGATTGGTCCGTTGCAAGTCTCCGTCCAAAATTTGTATCCCAGTAAACTCCATGCTGAACTACTTTCCGTAACCGTCAGGCGCAGTTAAAATAATTCTTAAGAAAACGGAAAATAAACACATTTTCTTAATGAATTTATTTAAAATGCTGGAATTATAAGGAATGAATGGCCTTTTTGTGAAATTTATCGGGGATATAAACTTGGAAAAGTCGCGGGAATACTGGACGAGGCCTTCCGGCCTTCGTCCAGTATTCCCGCGACTTTTCCAAGTTTATACCCCGATAAATTTCACAAAAAGGCCATTCATTCCTATAGTAAAACATACAGATGACTACCTCTAGACACGCGTGGATGCTTTGCGATCACGAACATACATTAACATCTGAGATAAATTGCAATGAACCCAATCAGAATTGAGTAAAACTAACATTTCTCTTGTGTTCTGTTTAGAGAGGTTCTCTACTTTCCCCCATGCCGGTGCATTCCAGTCTGTATTTGGCCTCTGTTGAACAGATGTAAAACACCCATGAATCTGTCAACTTTCAGTGCTTCTAATAATTTAGTGCGGAATGTACGGCACTCCTCAAATCCAGGTGCATTCCTGTCTGTATATGTGGCTGTGACTGGAGAAATGGGGTTTATGGGATTTGTGACCAGTGTTGCTCCTGATCAAATATATCATTCCTGTAGGCTGATGACAATCTATATTTCTTGTTAGATGCGCATGTCGGGTGTTAGATGCATGTCGGGTGTTTCATTGATGGAATGGCGAACAGTGCAGATCCTGATCAGACTGCGGATGCACAGGCTTGATCTGGATCTACACTGGTCGCAAAGCCCCATTTCTCCAGTCACAGCCACATATGACTATTCTGTTAAATGGTTTTGGTTCTGAAGGGTTGGTACACATTCAAGCATATTCCTGTCTCTGCACAACATTTCTATTGGCCCCAATCAATCAATCATTGTTACATGACTGCCATTGTTCGACACTGCTCACAGCTGTGTTCAAATGCACAGCGTGTGCTGTTTGACCATGGCTGTAGACAATACGGGGCCAAGCTAATACCTACAAACTAGTTCACAACGGTCGCACTGAAATTTTGAAATTGATGCGTCTACATCACGCGATGTACTGCGGCCACAGAATATGTACGTGTAAATCCGCTGTTTGAATGGAGCAGATTATCAAAGTACTGATAGTTCTGCATATATGCTCAATTTGCATGATATTACCGATGGAAATGTAACAATAACGTTCGACCACATCGTGCCGTGGGTAAACCGTGCCCCTCGGGAACTTTTTGAACCTACGGGCTTGGGGTTCAAACAGTCCCCTTGTGCCACGGAAAACGTTTACCCACAGCTGGACATGGTCGAACCATATAATGAATCAATCAATCACATTCACTGGACCATGTCCATCTCGTTTCAGTCTCCGTTCCCGAACCCGCTGGAGTCTGTGAAGTCGCTGGTGGAGGTGAGTCGCCACTCGTCCCACATCTCCACGGTGGAGAGGCGCCAGTTTGCTCAGAAGGTCATCAGCTGGGCGCTCAACTTTGCGGTGACGTCGCAACAGAAACAGCTGTTTGTCAACCTGCTTCAGTCGGAATTACAGGCGTAGGGACGATCTATAGACGAGCTTGCCGTCCACAGAAGGTCATCAGCTGGGCACTAAACTTTACAGTGACCTCACAACAGAAACAGCTGTTTGTCAACCTGCTTCATTCAGAGTTACAGGCATAGGGACGATCTATAGACAAGCTTGCCGTCCACAGAAGGTTATTAGTGATGTCACGACAAGCATAGCAGTTTGTCATCCTAATTCAATCAGAATTACTATCTCATTTTCTATGGAAGGTAATTAGGTTGGCGTTGAACTTGGCGGTGAGGTCACAACAGAAACAGCTGTTTGTCAACTAGCTTCAGTCGGAGTTACAGGTGTAGTGTTGATCTTGCTGTCCGCATGTCATTAGCTGGTCATTAACTGTATGGTGATGTCACAACGAGTATAGTTGTTTTGTCACCCTAATTCAATAAGAATTACAGGCGTAATCAAGTGTTACAGGAGCTTGTTTTTTGTGCGTACCGGTAAATCTGTACTAGGCCCGGTTAAACAGATGTTAAAGCCGTAAATAAATAAGTATTCAGGTTCTCAGATCTCGCCACACTGTTCTTAAAAATTAAATGCTCACAACATCTACCATTTGACTTAAGCTACGAAACTAACCACCAGGATGCAAAAGTATGCACAATTATTATACTGAATTTATTACATTATCACAGCCAAAATACACTGCAGCTCCATTATATTGCACCAGCTCCATTATATTGCACGGGTACTGGTACTGAACGGGTTACTGGTATCATCCGCATTTCGGTTACCAACTATTGCGGGAATTCCATTAGCAACGGACCCATATAAAATCATGTCATTTGAACAGAAGTTAAAGTAATTATTAATAATGCCTATGACATACAAACTTGTATTAATGTATTAAACATATGAGTTATTTATAAAATCATGCTATTACGTTGTATAGTGCTCACGATAGACAGACGCTTATTACAATGTATACTACTCGCGATCAACAGGCGCTTAAAAGGATTAATTGATAATAAATAATGCCTATGGTCACGTGTCCTGCCTATTCATGCGGACGATTAGCTGTTGATACGTGCATAATCTCGGGATGTGAGGTCACGTGATCTATTGTTTACGCTGCAACAGGCATATTGATGAATGAAATTTACGATTTAAGCCAGATTGCCGTGGGCTGCAGTGTAAACAATAGACCACGTGATCACATACCCAGATAATGCTGAAACACCAGTCTATTTATAGAACGCTAAATATTACACCTGGGAGTAAAGAAAAAGAAAGGCTATCGAACACGCAACCATTTATTATGTGTTAACACAGATACATTGACATTACTTGGTGACAAAAAGCGGTACATTTACGTGACTGGAGAAATGGTGCTCATGGGATTTGTGACCAGTGTAGCTTCTGATCAGGCGTTACATTGGTCGGCATGCTCCTTTGATACGACCATTACTTCGCGAATACATGTCAATTGGGATTAAGGTAATTGAATTGATTAATAAATATGCCTATTAACATGATTACCTGATTAAAGGTATTACATTTGCTAACATACTAATAATAATCCTTTCATGGACTTTGAACTTCGTTGTTTGAATAAACTTACAGAAATCACGAATTAACTAATTACACGATGACTACGACGTCCGACGATTTTTTTAGATTTTTGATTTTTTTCTCATTTTTTTTGGGATCCACGAGAGACCCGCGTTATAATGGAGATCGCGCTATATGCGACCGCGTTATAATGGAGCTGCAGTGTATAATAAAAATTAATAAATATATCCTAAAATTGAAAATTTCTCCGTCAAAATATACTTTGCTAGAATAGTATACTTTGCAATGTTGGTGAAATAGGCTACAGATGAAGAAATACCTTTCAATGTACAGTCATAGCTTACTCACTTGAATCTGGGTGAAACTGCACACGTTTTCATTCTAAACACGATTTGTCTTTCATCAGTATCATGTTTAAAGTCTCTCAACAATAGCCTGTTGAAAGTCTTCAATATCATGTCAAAAGTCATGTAACAGTAACATGTTAGTACAGGTAGTTCTCGTTATCTCGAAGTTGACCGGACTGAGCAAAATATATCGACATATCCGAACTTCCGAGATAAAAATTTGCCAAATTTTGCGACCATTCTCGAAAGAATCTGAACAGAATCGCTTCATAAATACCGACTTTACTTTACTTCATAAATCACGCACTTTCTTTTAAAGAAACGCGCATGCGTTGTTACTAAACACATCGCATATGCATGGCACAATTTCCGGTACACAACATTTGTTTTGGAAATCATACCCAATACACACCAATGAATAAGCGTTAGATCTAAATGTCAACGGTCGCCGTCTTTTCTGACGATGTTATTATTCAATCACAAAATGCAAGACCCGCATTTCGTCCCCAAACCACATCGGACCTAGACTCGTTGGCCACAAACAAATTTGACCCAAGTTGAATCAAATCTGCGTTAAGAAATGTCAAGTTCAATTGACTTGATTGCCACGCCGTTTATTTCATCTTCATGTTCAAGTAATCCGATATCACATTAATTAATTGGTTAATTATGGTTTAAGTGAATTCATTTAACATGTTTGTGCAACGTTTAACACATTTTAACGGCAGCGTTTTTTTATTTCTATAGACGTGTTAAAACTTACCTCAAGATACTCGCTGTTAATCAGACTTCGCGGCGCCAGACGCTTATTTTTCACATCGAGTTATCAGAATACAAATATGAAGGAAACATACTATCGGGACTCGATTTCCACCTCGACATAACCGAAATATCGACATTTCCGATATTGATTTATCAGGAGTAAAATACATGATCTATATAGGGAATTCGGCCGGGACCTCGGACGTATATCGAGATAAGCAGGTATATCGAGATAAGCGATATCGAGATAAAGAGAATCAGCTGTAGTTCAAATGAAAATAAAATACACCCTCCCACTTCACTTTCAAAATGTTTTGTGCCTGAGAACCCAAGACTTATTATTACATGGCCTAATACATCCATTCGATGACGATTTTGAGTGCCGTCTCAGAAAGTTTTATGATCATGTGTTTTATCACCAGCTGAATAATAGTCCACTTGTACTAGTCACGCAATACACCAATCAGGAGATCATCCATCAGAACTAGCTATGCTCAAACCACCTCTATAGAATAGCTGTATATTCTGTGTATTCATATATGTGCCGTGCTATAGTATTAACGCGTGTTGCAACTCTCTGTTTTTCGATGGATAATGATTTCAGAATAGATGCTATATGTTTCTTAAACAAAGTCGAAAGTTGACAATAACTTCAGGGCTCATACAGAAATGAATTTCGCATGAGCTCTGAAGCTTTGAGATATGAGAAGGGAGATAATCTCGGAGCTCGGCCTCATCTCGCACATTCGTATAAACCCATATCCATATTTTGGCAAAAATAAAATGGTTTGTAAATGAATGGGAGTGTAAACATCAGTCTGACCATCAGTTCATTCTGAAAATCGAAAGCATTAATGTTTTTATTATCATAGTGACTGAGTGTCCCATTAGTATGATCACAGAGTATATATTGTCATCACACATTTGAACCATCTCATCGGATCTCTCATCTCAACATTTTTTTTTTCCAACAATTTCATGTTTGTTAGCTGTAAAACAGCAACATCTGCCAACACTAAGTGTGTTTGTACATACACACCGAAGATTTGTTGAAGGTTTCCAAACAAAACATACAAAAACGAATGGACAACGCAGTGAAACGATCGTTTTGTACAACGATATGCATAAAAAAATTATCGTTTGTCTGTTTCATGTTTCGTTTAAATACCCGGCTTTCAAAATTTAAACGCCTGACATTTATTTCAATGTGTCATTTTGACATCGTTTCTTGTTGTTTTTAATTAGAAAATGCTGTTTTCGTTACCAACAAAAACATCTTTTTCTAATTATAAAAACGATGTGTAACCGATAGTCAATCGTTCATTTGTGGAACCAGTAACATAACAACTCCGGACTGTATATACATGTATGTCGCGTGTCGAGACAATATGGGGCTTATCAACATTTGGGCCAGAATACAGAGCTCCAGATAAGGCGCGTATTGGTTTATTTTACACATTTATTTCAGCTGAATCTTTTCAAAGGTAAGAGTATAAGATACTCACAACAATTAATTTATATTCATGGATTTTCTTCTTTTTTTTTTAGGAATAAAAATACTGTAATAAAGTTGAACAAAAAGCTGCAGCTCAAATAGCGAGGTGCATGGTCACGTGGTTTCAACAACAACAACAATGGCTCAAAGTGTTGAAGCGCGCCTACTCAAAGTAAGTATTATTTGATATTTTCCTTAATAGGCAACAAATTTTGATTAAATATGGCGCAGCAAACGCGTCTTCATGGGCTGCATTTGGTGATCCCGGGAGTTCGCCACATTCTTGTGTCGTTTTTGCGAAGAATAGATTTCCTTGTCAGTAGACACGGAAATCGTTTCTTTGCAAAAAACGACAGAAGTTTGGGCCAAAGTACCGAGTCCACCAAATGCAGCTTAACAAGACGCGTTTGATGCACCATATTTATCAAAATCCGTTACATAATAAGGACAACATAAAAGAATACGTACTTTGAATCGGACGGCTTCTGGAAGTTTCACTACTTGTTGTTGTTATAACCACGTGATCATACACCTTGAATAAGTTAATTTTCAACTTTGTTTGGCTTTTATTCCCGATTTTATATCGGAAAAACATATGATTATTGATAAATTCAGTAATCCATTTTCAAGAATGAAATATGCATTTAATTTGATATCACTATTTATAATATTCTTTTGGATAAAAAGCTTTGTGGCAGGTTGGAGCATGTGATGGGTAATTTAACGATCGGGGTTCATCCTTACCGGAATCCCGACTGGAGACCTGGTTTGGCCCTCACATACATACATCTTTGGCATTTTGTATGTGACAGTTGAATCTGGTTATGTCCCTTATGTGAGTATTACGATGTTTCATAATCATATTTTAGGGGAAGGGGCCAAGTGTCTTTGGTGTGATATGGACCTGGCACCAGTAGCCTATTTCACCAACATTGCAAAGTATACTTTTCTAGCAAAGTATACTTTGAGGGAGAAATTTTCAATTTAAGGATAAATTTATTAATTTTTATTATACTGAATTTATTACATTATCACAGCCATTTTGGCTGTGATAATGTAATAAATTCAGTATAATAATTCTGCATATTTGTAATCATCAAATATATGCAGTCGTTAGTTCTATATGAAATAATGCATTTTGGGGAAAATAAATGATTACTCCCTCAAAGTATACTTTGCTAGATAAGTATACTTTGCAATGTTGGTGAAATCGGCTACTGGTCAGGTTATTCTAATTTCAGGGCTGAATATATTTTTTCTGAATGTAAATATTCTGTTCTGATTTTGGGATTTTCCTCACAATGCAGCAGGTTAAAATGGGATCGAACCCGTTTGCCCGGCCTTACATGACCTTAGCTGTTGATAAGCTGTTAAACACCAATAAACAAACAGACAAAAAGCTTTTCTGGAACTCTGAGAGTAGTTTCGATTTCAGTACACTGTTATCTGGCTTAATTAATATGTACTAAAACCTGGAGTGTATGGGTAGATTTAACTTGTTGCCTGTCGATATGAATATTTTTCATGAAAATAAATAATGCTGACCACCATTTGAATCCTGTTTCAATGTATATGCCAACATTTTATGTCAAATTTGGCACGAGAATACATACATGTACATGTAATGAGAAAAATATTTTGTTTAATGAAAGGAATCAAATTGTAAATTGTACGAAGCAGGATTTGAAAAAGATATATAGATAGCTCTAAGCTACATGAAATAAAATAGATTTTTTAAATCATATGATATATTGCAGGTGAAATATGGGATTCGACCCCGTTAACCCAGTCTAGAATGACCTCAGTTGTTGACAGGTCGTTAAACACCATTAAATAAATAAATAAATTCTTCGCAACTTTGGATTTTCTGCATTTGATATTTTAAATTGGTGCCAAAGTTCAGCGGTTCCGAGGTTTATTCGTGCATACATTCTGGCCCGCACTCAAATATGGCAGCTACCTGAGAGCAATGAAAATGATCAAGAATGTTTAATGTACTTTCATAGAGAAATAAGGTAAATGAACAAAACTGTTGGACATATTGATAACTGACATTCTCAAATTTTGTGTCACATGTGTATTGTGTTAACCCTTACAATAGTGAATTAATTTTTGTCGTCTGCTGTTTATTTATTTATTATTAACTTTCATTTTTCTCAACAAAAACATGGTTTGATGGCACTTTAGAATCATTTCCAATGGAAATGATTCTAAAGAGCTGTCACACCATGTTTTCATCGAGAAGATAGACAAAATACGAAACAACAGCAAACGAAAAATTTTGTTCCCAGAATTCTAAGGGTTAAAACTGTTTATGATCAACTATGTGTTCATGTTTGCAAAGGCTTACAAAACGATTGTGTATTCTAATTGTATGTAATGAAGTGACGTAAATGGCAAATTGTTAATTTGAAACATTCCGTATGATTGTGTTCACGTCGTTTGAGGCACAGGGTAGTGTGGAACCTCTCTAAACCGGAGGATGGGACAAGTATGTGTATATTAGCGATGTAACCACCCTTAACCCTTAGGCCGCTACACGCAACAATTGTCGTCTGCTGTTGCTTTTATATCTTGCCTTATTTCTCAATAAAAAACATGGTTTGGCAGAACTTCAGAATCATTTCCATTGCTGTCAAAGCATTTTGTAAATTATTTTAAATTGCTGTCAAAGCATGTTTTTGATGATAAAAATGTTGAAAATAGACAATAAACAGCAGCTGACAAAAAAATTAAGATAGCGGTGTAAAGGTTAAAGGTACATGCCCACTCAGTAGGCACAAAATGTTCTTTATATCAGAGACATCATTTGAGACATTTTCTTGCAAAATAAATATTCATTCACCATTACCCCACGTAATAATTGTCATTATTATACATTTTATATCAGACGTAGATTTGCACATTGATATCAGGGGCGATAACCGTGTTTCATTAAAACACTAACGGACATTACTATTTATTATCTGTATTTATTTTTTGATGTACAATGATCATACTTTATAATCGGTTGAAACTATTATTTTTTCAGGTGACACATTTAATTTGTATAAATAATTAAAAAATATCATGCCTCATTTGCATATGAAAATAGTTTGATACCACCGCGCGTCACTATCAGTAAAATAAATATTACCGGTACTAAATGATTATATCTGTATAGCGGGCACCCGTAATATTTAGAACCGGTGGAATAGTGACAAAATTATACACTTATTTAATGCCCGTAAAGAACATTTTGTGGCTACAGAGTGGGTATGTACCTTTAAGGATTGAGATTTTAATACTCTAAAGTAAAAAGTGAATCTTACTGGCATTCTCAGACACGCCCATAGCTAGTGGAAGGATTAACAACAACAACAACAACAACAACAACTAGATCAGGACAGTGTATTCCGGTGCTGCAGGTTTTTATTGTATTTCAAGGTTGATCCGATGAGTGGCAGGTGGAAGCATGTGATGGGTAATTTAACCCTTACTACGCTGAATTAAATGTTGTCGTCTGCTGGAAATGTTTTATTTTCAATATTTCTCGACAAAAACCTGGTTTTGACAGCACATGAGAATCGTTTCCAGTGGAGACGATTCTCCTGTGCTGTCAAAACCATTTTTTTTTAAGAATTAAAGCAAAAATGAAAAACAGCAGACGGAAATTTCCGTCAACAGCGTAGGAAGGGTTAAGGATCGGGATTAATCCTTACCGGAATCCCGAACGGAGACATGGGACCCGTTTCACTAAACGTCGTACAATAAAAATGTTTGTACGAAGAGATCTGTAAATTTACTTCACACATTAATGTGGTTCACTTCAGAATCATTTCCAGTGGAAATGATTCTGAAGTGCTGTCAAAGCATGTTGTAAATTATTCTAAAGTGCTGTCAAAGCATGTTTTTCATGATGAAAATGGAAAATAGAAAATAAACAGCAGACGACAAAAAAAATAAGATAGTGGTCTAAGGATTAACTCTGAAAGTCCACCAAATCTTTCCCAACATTGGCTACTAATGCCAACTTTGTTGTCAATTTTATTTTTGCACTTACAAACTTCTTAGTCGTACAAAGTTTAGTGAAACGCCCTCTTGGTTTGGCCCTCAAATACGTCTTTGGCATTCTTGTTATGCGAGAGTTGAATTTGGTTATACCCCTTGTATGAGTATTACGATTATTTGTAATCCTAGTACTTTTAGGGGAAGGGGCCAAGTGACTTTGGTGTGGAGACTTCGCACCATGTCAGGTTATTCTAATTTCAGGGCTGAATATATTTTTTTCTCGATGTAAATATTCCGTTCTGATTTTGGGATTCCCCCCCCCCCCCCCCACCCCCCCCCCCCCCACCCCCCCCCAATGCAGCAGGTTGACTGCGGGATCGGTAGGGGTTCCTCCTTATAGGAATCACGATTTACCTGGTTTGGCTCTCAGGTGTGTTTTTATCTTAAGATCTTTTGTTACCTGGGAGTTGAATTGGCTTATTGCCCATTATTAAAGTAGGAAGATTATTACTTATCCTACTGCTTTTGGGAGGGGGGCCACAGGATTCTGGTGTGGCGAGGACCTGGCATCAGATCAGGAATATTCTGATTTCAGGGATGAATATAGTTTTGATATTGTAAATATTCAGTTCTGATTTTGGGATCCCCCCCCCCCCCATTTATACATGTACTTGAACATGAACATGTACTTGTGCAGGCAATGTATGGGATTTAGTACTAAACCCATTGACCCGGCCTTAAATGACCTTAGCTGTTGATAGGCTGTTAAACCCCAACAAAGAAACAAAACAAAACACTGTACTTCTGGCAAATGGGAACTGGAATATTCATGTTATCATGCCTACTTCTGTAGCCTATTTCACTCTAAAGTATACATTGAGGGAGAAATTTTCAAATTAAGGATAAATTTATTTTATTTTTATTTTACTGAATTTATTACATTATCACAGCCATTTTGGCTGTGATAATGTAATAAATTCAGTATAATAATTCTGCATACTTTTAATCATCAAATCTATGCAGTCGTTAGTTCTATATGCAATAATGCATTTCGGGAAAAATAAATGATTACTCCCACAAAGTATACTTGGCTAGATAAGTATACTTTGCAATTTTGGTGAAATGGGCTACTGAACACGTACATTAGGAACAGCCATTTTTTCTATACAAACAGGTGATAGTTTCACCTGATGTGTCACATAAAATACCATTATTGCTGCGGTGAACTACAGCGAAGAGATAGATGTTACCTTATTGTTTGTTAATGAGTTATGACTGAGCACCATGTATTTGCTAATGAGGAAACAGGAACTACTGGAGTACATTTGCACCAATGTCTAGTACATGTGTGTTACTGGCTATAAATAGGACCTTGCCATGTTTGGTACCAGCGTAGTCACGGATCCTGCTGGTGGGTGGTTTGTCGGGCGAACTGATGGTGTAAATTAACGATAGGGGTTCCTCCTTATAGGATTCACGTTTTGCCTGGTTTGGCCCTCAGGTACATTTTTTTTTATCTTTGGCTCTTTTGTTACCTGGGAGTTGAATTGGGTTATTGCCCATTATAAAAGTAGTAAGATTATTACTGAACCTACTGCTTTTGGGAGGGGGCCCAAGTGATTCTGTTGTGACGAGGACCTGGCATCAGATCATATCTTTGGCTCTTTTTGTTACCTGGGAGTTGAATTGGGTTATTGCCCATCATAAAAGTAGTAAGATTATTACTGATCATACTGCTTTTGGGAGGGGGCCAAGTGATTCTAGTGTGGCGAGGACCTGGCATCAGATCAGGATTATTCGGATTTCCGGGCTGATAGTTGTTTTATTGTAAATATTCTGTTCTGATTTTGGGATTCCCCCCCCCCCATTTGTACATGTACTTGTACAGGTAATATATGGGATTTAGTACTGAACCCATTGACCCGGCCTTAAATGACCTTAGCTGTTGTGGCCAGTCCAACTCTAGATATGTGACTGGAGAAATTGGGATTTTTGGCCAGTCTAACTCTAGATATGCGACTGGAGAAATTGGGATTTGTGGCCAGTCTATCTGTCAATATGTGACTGGAGATATTGGGATTTGTGGCCAGTCTAGCTCCTGATCGGTGACTGGAGTAGTTGGGTTTTCAACATTTTTAGCCAGTCCAGCTCCTGAACTGTGGCAATGACTTGAGAAATCAGGCTTATGACATTCGAGGCCAGTCTTGTTTCTTATCTGATAGTACACTCCTGTAGACTGATACAGATTACTGATAGCAAAATATTGGGTGTTTCACAGACTGAAGAGTGAAAAATTGCAAACCCTGATCAGACAGCGCAGATGTGCATGCTGATGTGGATGTACATTGTTCTTTCAAGTAATGGCAGGTATATTATAACGGTGAATCTTGCTGCGATTCACCTCAGGGCCATGTGATCCGATGTTATATTTAAAGGGTGCCCAACACCAGTAGCCTATTTCATCAAAATTGCAAAGTATACTTGTCTTGCTAAGTACACTTACAGGGAGAAATTTTCAATTTAAGGATAAAATTATAAATTTTTATTGTACTGAATTTATTACATTATCTTGCTGAGATAAAATATATGCAGTCGTTAGTTCTATATGAAATAATCATTTTGGGAAAAATAAATTATTACTCCCTCAAAGTCTACTTAGCTAGATAAGTATACGTAGCAATTTTGGTGAAACAGATCAGTGCTGAAACTATTGTATACAGTGCTCACTCTATACAGGTGAATTCTCACCTGTGCTGTTAAACGGACATAAACCCCAATAATTACAGCACAAAAATATTTACACAATTCCCTAACATTTGATTGGCCCATAGCAAGTCTGTCCAAAATTTATATCCCAGTAAACTCCCACGCCGAACTACTTTCCGTAACCGTGAGGCGCAGTTAATATAATTCTTAAGAAAACGGAAAATAAACACATTTTCTTGATGAATTTATTTCAAATTCTGGAATTATAAGGAATGAATGGCCTTTTTGTTGAATTTATCGGGGATATAAACTTGGAAAAGTCGCGGGAATACTGGACGAGGCATTCTGGCCTTCGTCCAGTATTCCCGCGACTTTTCCAAGTTTATACCCCGATAAATTCAACAAAAAGGCCATTCATTCCTATAATAAATCAATCAGGATCTAGGTCTATATTGGTTGCCAGGACAATAATCCCCATTTCTTGAGTCACCGTCACAATTTGCCGGTGATGTGCCATGTTGTTAGTGACCAAAGTAATGTGATATTTGTGAGAAATAAACGTGACGTCAAATACAATTAAACTGACTTGTTAGTCATTATCACTCCCACATTGATGTCCATTCCACCTCTGACGTTTATTCACACATTTACATGCTCCTGTGATTTACGTAAATTTGTGAGAATTATTACTCGAGATGAAGTAAATTTCTGAATCCCCCATAGTATTGTGTATGTTATTTCTACATCATTTACAGTAATTTTGCTGCAGTGTAAGCCATGCAGTCGCACAGTGCAAGGTGCTATCAAACCATGTTTTTATTGAGAAATAAGGCAAGATATAAAAGCACAGCAGACGACAATTGTTGTGTGTAGTGGTCTAAGGGCTAGTGTGCATACGTACGTACAATGACTAACGCTATATCCCCTCTTGCCCATTGGCGAGGAGATAACAAAACACATGAGCATGAGCAAGGCCAATATTTCCCCAAATTAGGGAGAAAAGGGTATCACATCGAAACTCGTGTGGATCGCATTGAAAATAACAATTAACAAGTCTGATTCTGAAATCCTTTTTATTATCAATTTATTTGGCATTAGTTTGATAAAAATATTATCACATTTAGCTGTATCTGATTGCAGATAAACATACATATACGGTTTAACACTATAAACATATGGTATGCAAAAAGGTGTGGAATCATCGAAAAAAATCAGTGGATTTATATACACGTGTGAAAAAAATAAATAGATCCTACAACAGTTGTAAACTTATAATGCATGTATATAGAAACAGGACCAGGAGCCGTCTCACTAGACTTATAATGCATGTATATAGAAACAGGACCAGGAGCCGTCTCACTAGACTTATAATGCATGTATATAGAAACAGGACCAGGAGCCGTCTCACTAGACTTATAATGCATGTATATAGAAACAGGACCAGGGGGCCGTACTACTAGATATACCGGGGGCCTCATATTATAATGATGTATATAGAAAGACAGAACGTTGAAAACAGGGGGCCGTCTACGTATTTCACTAGACTTATAATGCATGTATAGACAGAACGGAGGGCCGTCATAGCTAATGCATGTATATAAACAGACAGGGCCGTCTCATGATTATAATGCTGTATATAGAGGACCGGGGCCGTCTCACTAGATTTAATGATGTATATAGAAACAGGACAGGGGCCGTCTCACTAGACTTATAATGCATGTATATAGAAACCCGGGGGCCGTCTCATAGAACATGTATACCGTCACACTTATAATGCATGTATATAGAAACTAATGATGTATATAGGACAGGACCGCGTCTCACTAGAACTGTATATGCATGTATATAGAAACAGGCCAGGGGCCGTCTCACTAGACTTATAATGCATGTATATAGAAACAGGACCAGGGGGCCGTTTCACTACACTTATAATGCATGTATATAGAAACAGGACCAGGGGGCCGTTTCACTACACTTATAATGCATGTATATAGAAACAGGACCAGGGGGCCGTCTCACTGAAACTTATAAGCTCACTACTTATATGATGTATATAGGACCAGGGGGGCCGTTTCACTAGACTTATAATGCATGTATATAGAAACAGGACCAGGGGCCGTCTCACTAGACTTATAATGCATGTATATAGAAACAGGACCAGGGGGCCGTCTCACTAGACTTATAATGCATGTATATAGAAACAGGACCAGGGGCCGTTTCACTAAACTTATAATGCATGTATATAGAAACAGGACCAGGGGGCCGTTTCACTAGACTTATAATGCATGTATATAGAAACAGGACCAGGGGGCCGTTCACTAGACTTATAATGCATGTATATAGAAACCGGACCAGTCTCACTGACTTATAATGCATGTATTGAAACAGGACCAGGGGCCGTTTCACTACTTATAAGCATGTTTATAAAACAGGACCAGGGGGCCGTTTCACTACTTATAAAGCATGTATATAGAAACAGGACCAGGGGCCGTCTCACTAGACTTATAATGCATGTATATAGAAACAGGACCAGGGGGCCGTTTCACTAAACTTATAATGCATGTATATAGAAACAGGACCAGGGGGCCGTCTCACTA